>JANFAA010000104.1:0-90807 GCA_024663435.1 Pisolithus sp. B1 | reverse complement strand
TGTCCTATACGATGCGATGGCATTAATACGAGCGAAAATCTAAGCGCTGTGACCCACTTTGGCAGCTCCCGAACCTATGAGGTTCACTCGGGTACGGCCACCAGCAGCGTTCGTACGTATACGAGCGTGTTGGTATGCGTCAGCGGCGATATCTGACACGAACTTCTGTGCTGCTAGTGCGAGAAGTCGTTTGCTGGGAAGAGCTTAAGTACGCACAGTTTTTTTCCGTGTTTTATCAGCTGCTTACAGCCGCACATCGTCACATTCAAATCCTACCCTTTGAAGGTAGTAATCCGTAACTTCCGTTGGGATCTAATGGAAAAAGGGGTCCCGCTTACGCTGGTTACATATGCATGCTAAAGTGCACGCACCAGCGGTTCATATTCATCGAGCATAAGTAGGAATTCGGCCAATGTACGGTCTTTTCTGGCTTCCTCTGCAGCTTGACGCGTTTGGTATTGCGTGGATGGGCCAGCAGTGCTTGATGTTGTGGTTCCGGAACCTGACGCGACTGATGTGGTATTCGCCGTGGAAGACGATTGCTGCAAGGCATCGGAGTGTGGTGCTTGGGGTTGAAAATATGTGTACTGCGCTGACTGATTCTGGGATGGCTGGGTGTCAGATGGTCCTGGCGTCGACATGACTTTGGTAGGTCGGATGGCTGTGTCGGAGGTTGAATGTGGGCGCGTGACGGAGGTATAAAAAGGTTCCCACGACTGCTTTTCCCTTCTTCTCTTACTTATTTTCATTCAGTTGGTCGGCTCAATTTTGTAGATCACACACACAGCAGGTAAGTCGCTGCATTTTCATCTCCGTTCGGAGGGTTCTTCACCCTCACGAATGATGTTTGAGGCATTTGGCTTTATGCGGGATTTCCTGCAGTGCAGAAAACTATCTCAGCTACCTTCGGGTTGTGCTGCCTTGGCAGCATTTCCCCGCTTTGTCTGAATCTTTTCCAACTCTTTGACCGCAGTATGCTGACAGCTCGTATAGGGTTGCGTCCTCTGATGGCATGTGTGGAGTACTTTATTAAGTAGGGATATACATGGATAGTTGCTTGCAAGTCGAATGTTGAATGTCCTGTTCGCCGCTTTTTAAACATTTGTTTAGTTCCTTGATCGAGTGAGTATGTAGCGGCTAACTGAGAAGCCCATGAGACCGACCCGAGGCTGCATCTCCGGCAGATGGAAAATCGATAACCGGAATACTCGCACAACTGACGACGACATGCCATCAGGTGCATGGGCGCTGATCGGGGCCACTTAGCATGTAAACAGCTTTCTGCTAAAGGAAGTCATGCGAAGATTCCGGTAGACGGTAATGTTCGATCCCCCAGTTTCCCTCACAAATAAGTGGGTGACAATCGAGCCATGCACTATTTCATCTTCGCCGGTAATCAATTGTGGTCGCGCATGCGATGGGCCTGCCCGCGCGTGTACGTCTTATCAGCACTTGCTGACGGTATGAGTACCTCAGAAACGTGTAGATCTCTCTTTCCCTGTACGTCGGCAGGGACAGTGCTTCCCTGCACATCGGGCAAAGAAAATACCGTAGCTTGGATACTGGTCTCGGCGTCGAACTTGCTCCATACAATGCAGTTACGGCTTTCAAATAATTCCAGCAGACAAGGCAGTAGGTGTGACGGGGCTCCTTACTCACTGCACCCGTTATAGTTATGCCTCCATCATACATCTGCCGCGCCGCGTGCATTGGCGGCGCAAGAATAAAGGGTGAGCAACACGGTGACTCAATAAGTTACTTCCAGTTACCTGCAGTCTCCTTGACCGAGCAGGCGTACATAAACAACACCCTCATTGTATCACAGTTATCCTTTCCCTGATATGAGCGCTGCTTCAGAAGGTAGTACTAGCGCACCCGGCGCTGAGAGCACAGCAAGTGGCAGTAGGAAGGTCGGCCTTTCTTGTGCTGAGTGTCGCAGGTATTAGTGATATCATCATCCTAATCGCGACCGTGGTGCTTACCCACCTTTTCCCCCACCACTCGCCAATCTTTCCCAAGGTCTAAGCTGAAATGTGATAGGTGAGTTCTGGAAACTGCATGGCGCAGTGGCGTGCACTCACCTTCCTTCAGAGCATTCCCCTGCCAGTCATGTGTGCGTCGGGGATGTTCAGCTATCTGTCCCAACGGTCTGTCTTTATATCCCATGCTGTACTGTGGTATGTCCTAAGCCCATTCATTATTAGGCACCCTGGCAGCTACTAAGGGAAACAAGTGCGTTTGATCCACCCTTGCCCTTTGCTTTCGCACTTCGGACCGGACACCTGACGTGTACCTTGGCACCCCAGAGTCCTGATGGCCCACGCCCAAAGACTTACCGACCAAGTTAAGACCATGGCCGAGAAAATTAAACAACTCGAACAGGCATTGGCGGATGCCGAAGAACGCTCCGACTCCGCAAAACAAGCCCCTACTCTAGGAGAGTCGTCTCGCGTGTCCGATGGTTCCCACGACATTCATGCACTATTTGATGCCGAGGGCCACATACATGAAGCAACAGATGCACTGGGGTCACTATCGATCGGTCAGTTCGGTCAAGTCAGGTATCATGGAGAATCAGCTGGTTCAGAGGTGATGAAATGATTTTTGCCTCAGAGCACCAAACTGACAATCTTCCGCATGCAAATCACAGTACTTTCAACAGCTCCTCACAGTGAGTGACGTTCAGCTGGTTCGCATTCTCCATATGACTAGTCGGCTGATTCGCTACGATAGCCAAGTAATATTTCAAGACCAACTTCGACTTCGCCAAGAGATTTAGATTTACTTGCTGAAATAACCGAACTCTGCAACGCGTATCCGTTTGGTCTACGAGAAAATCTCTACACCAAGTATATTTTTTTACCCTACATCCCGACACGCGAGCTTGCTCTTCACCTAGTGGGCCTATATTACGAGAAGGTGGCATGGATGCGAGTCATGTTCTGTGTATTTGTTCCATTTGATGACATCTGACGCCGTTCTTAAAGGTGCAACCCCATTGTCAGAAACGACTTCATGTCCGGCATTATCGATATCCTTTATGGACAATCTGGCCACCCCAATCTAGATCGCGTCCATTCCCACACCCTCTCTGTTTTCTTCATTCTTTTGGCATTAGGTTCCTTGTTCGACAGCGAACCGTCCGCGATGCGCACGGCAGAATTGTATTCTGCCCTCGCGCGTGCAGCCTTGTGCCTTGATTCGATTTTCAACGAAGCGACTTGCTCGACAGTCCAAGCACTTTTATTAACCACGCGTTTCATATACGAACAGGATCGACCCAATAACGAAGAGAGATGGCTATTGACTGGTCTATGCGTCAGGGTCGGACAAATCGTAAGCCGATGATGCAACTTGGTGGTTTGACTGGCTGGAATTCTGACCACACCCTACTCATTGATAGATCGGGCTACGTAAGTCCATGTGTCACTTCTTTCATTAAAGAGGTGGCCTGCTGAATGAGTGCTTTAATTTGAAGAACGAGACAGTGCTGGGTGGAATCTAGACCCAGAGGAGGTCCAACGACGCCGAGTCCTGTTTTGGGAGTTGTTTTCATTTGATGCCTGGTCGGTTCGTTGCGTGCCCTAAATGCGTAAGCCTTGGGGTCTGAAACACGTGCAGAGTATTGTCATTGGCAGGCCCCCTGCCTTGAGCATAAACCACATCGACTGCAAATTTCCGGAAGACAATGATATCGTAATTACACCTTCAGGCAATGCGGAGATGGGCTGTAGGATTGCTTCCATTCTTCCTGTCTTTGAACGGGTGAAGATCTGATGCAATGTCCGGTTGTAGGGTATAATTGGAAGTTTCGATACGCTGCAAGTTGTATGTCTGCCTGCGTCAGTCACGCTTTCAACACGCGTCAACCTACCTATCCTATGGTGTTGGAGCTAGATCGCAAGATCCGCAATGTTGTTGTACCATCTCATCTTCAGGCTGCCCCAGGAGCGTTGGGAGTAGGTTGCGTCTGGTCCAGTGACAGCATGAAAGCCATGCAACAATATGGTGCCTTGTTTCTGCGGGAATCCAGTAGGTATCTCAATTACGACCATTGTAAATTTCCGCTCATGCTGCGCGGAGACCTCCTTCATCTTCACAGGGGTTACTTCGCTCAGGCAATCAAAGAAGCTCCCGATGACCCTCTAAAGCACAAATTCTCGCCGTCGGTTACGGCCGCATATTACAGCTCCCGGCAATTGGTGTCTAACCTCAAAAGCCTGTACACAGTACACCCCGGTCCCGTCGGCGGGCAACAGTGGTTCTGGTCAAGCTTTTTTTCGTCATGCGTGAGTACATGTCGCCCGAGGTGACAACGCGCCATCTAAAATTGGCAATAACAAGGTCGTCCTGGGGGCTTTGGCGGCGGAAACTCCTCGCTGCCCATATGCTCAGAACGCGTCCAAGGAGTTGGATGATGCCCTTGCCCTATATGAGCAGGTGCCGGAGGCCCGTCGCTCCTCAATGACATTGGTGTGTGCTATGTTGGGGAAGGCCAGCTCGGAAGGATCCTCACTGCCTCCCCCAGACTGCTCTCCAGAAGCTGAGACACCGTATCACGGCTGCTATGGCAGCGGTGCAAGCAGGTAGCCCCCCTCCTCGGGGATCGCACAGTCCTTCCTTACCCGACGAACTCGACGTCCTCAAGGGCTGCAAAAGCATTTTTACCAACCCCTCGCCTTCAAATTCGCCGCCGATGCGCAGCTCACCGTACCTATACACGACACTGAGCCACTCTAGTGAAGAATTTACAGAACAGTTCGGGTTGGCACCGCAACCCCCACTTATGAAATACCTGGCTCCGCAGTTCGACCCGGAAAATTCGGGGTCGAGCGCGCACTATACTTCTGGAGCGAACGCGAGCGACCGTTTTGGTGGAGGCTTTGCATTTTTTGATCCTAATGTGCGCTCTCAGACGCTGAGCTTACCCGAGTACATCACACAGGCTGCCTCTGTGGACCCCAGCAGGTCAGGGCAGCTGGGAATTTCGGCACGGCATCCTCAGCGGCAACAATTCCACCAGTTGCAGCGTCCAATTACTGTCCCCGACACCACCGTCGAGCAGTCGCAAAATCGTGAGGAGGTCTGGCGACAGTTCGTACATCACCTCAACATGAACCGGGATACATAGGTCTTGCGCATGCGAGCTGGCTTCCTTTGGTCTTAGATAAATTCCAGATATCGTTCTCAATGGTCCTGCTGTGGTCAGTCTACCCCATCGCCCCAATATCAGGGGTCCATTTTTATAAGATTAAGATCATCCGGAACCATTGCACTAGTATTGTCCTCCGCCTCCATAGCACTCAGAAGGGCGTCAAGATCCGGGGAAACGACATATCGCTTGTTGATTTCCCCGATGACATGCAGCCGCTTATTTTCCATCTCCAAGTGGACCGCCTGCTGTAGGAAGGAGGCTTGCGTAGCTTCGGAAACCTAATGGGGTGACTCAGAACTCCACCTTGGAGACACCCGGTCGATAGAAGGCCTACGTTAAGGAGGATGTCGTTGCCAAGACGCATTTTCACTGCACCCGATCTGTAGATCTCGAGTTGTCCTATGATGCCATCGACTTTTGGCGAGTCCTTCTGCGCAGATGGATCATCATCGGCTGTTGCCGCGGAAGACGATGCTGTTATTGGCGCCGGAGGCTTTACATCAGCCGCAAACGACACCTTGCGTTGTTTTGTCTCCAAAATTCTTGAATCCGGTGTGTCCACATCCATTGGTGTCGCCGAATGGGGCGCCGTGCTCTTGACGAACGTAAAGAAAGGTTCTGGAAATTGGAAAAGGTAAAGGCGTTCCTGGCGAACGTCTTCTTCCTAAGGAAATGAAGTTCAGTCCCTGCTTCCGGGTGAACTTGAATACACACCTGTCCGATGTCCGCCTGGAAAGCGAAGTCTGCGATGAGATCCTCGATTTCGGCCTCTTCCTCGCTTTCACTTTGCTCCAATGAGTCAGCTGTGCCCTCGTGCTTCATAATTTCTCTCTCGGGTGCTGCAGAAATCAGAGGGGGGATGGATCCGGCGTAATCAGGCATAGCTTACCTTTCCCTTTAGAACTTGTCGATATCGAAGGTTCCTCGATTTCCGTTTTTACCAACTTTTTCTTCTGTCTGTCTCGGCGTTCATTCCGTAAGGTCTCAGGTGCCATCCAATCAAGCCCCCCAACATCTTCCATATCGACGATCTGCACCCCTTCGTCTGGTTCTGAATAGACCTCTTCGTCACTTCCAGTTTTAATCTCCTTTTGTACCGTGTTTTCCAGCACATTTTCGCGCTGCTTTTCCTTTTTAAGTTGAGAGGGGCCAACAGTGGACAGTTTACCGCCCGGCGATGAAGAGGCTGTTGGGCCTTGCGGCACTATAGGAGTAAAGTTTGAACGTAGTGCCGTACGGCGAGCCGAGGTCCCTGCAAGAACAGGGCCCATCGCAAATGGACCACTGGCCGTCATTTCTACTTGCGCGGGTCTCGGAGTTGCTCCTCTCGGTTCTCCACCACCACCTCTACCCCTCCCACGTCCACGTCCATCTCTGCCAGGGGTGGAAGGCTGGACACTTTCTGTCGATGGCTCCTAAGAACCAGTTCACGTAACATTGCACCGTTCGAGAGACTCGAAACATACCGGCTTTACCTCTCTGCAAGAATTTTGTTGGGTCAGAAAGAGTGAGAGAACAGAATGTGCTCACTCCTTCTTCCTTCGTGCTGGTAGCGTTGGGACAAACTTGAGTCTCTGCGTGCCCAGTCTAGTCACGTCCGATTGCTTCCTAGCCAGACTTCCTATAGCTTTTGGGACGTCAGATGGACCAGCCTCGCGTTGCGACCCGCTTCTCTGTGAACTCGTGGACCCATTGTCAGCCATTTGACTTGGTTCAGGTGAGATCGTCTGGCATGAAATTATGAGGATGAGCGGTCACGTGCCTCTTAAGGATATCTTATCGAGTCCTGTCACCGACTGATGGTGTACGGCTGGCAAGAAGCAAATAGAAACCAGTGTCTTCCGATTCAGAATAAGGCGTGAATTTGTCTCTTCTTCCTACCACCATGGATGAACGTCCACACATCCATGCGACTTACAATGAGATCCACATCATCATCAAGGAGAGCGCGGCCAAGATATTGCCGTCATTCAAACCGGACGTACTGATTGCAATCGGTTGGTGCACGTTCATCTCGCGATATCTCTGGCCTCCTCATGACCATCCACCCTTCTCCGTCTAGGAGGAGGGTGAGACGTTCTACCCATGTCATCTGGCCCTGACCTCATATCGGAAACCGATCAGTGGCTTCTTCCCTGCCCGAGTATTGGTAAGTCCATCGGCCTTTTTCTCCGACCGTTCTCACTTGTTTTCAACGTGGGGACCTTATCACGCTGTATAACCGGGTAGCGCACGTTTTTGAAGGACCCTCTTACGAAAAAGAACATTCCGATTCGAGCCATCGGTCTTTCGCTGTACGAGCCTCTGGTGGATACGTCCGCAGAGAAAATTGGAACGGAAATTATTCGCACGCAATGGCTGTAAGCCCCAAGTACATTTGTGTGCGGTCAGTCGTTTCCGATCTTTGACCGCTGCAGGGGAGCAGATGGGATAAAATCCCTCCTTGGCCGGAAAGCTCTCGTCGTCGTGAGTATCGTATGCGTGTCTTTTTGCTAAACCGTTTACCCGCGAACCCCCGCAGGACGAAATCGATGATTCTCGCACGACCTTACAGTCAGTTTCTTCTCGCGAGGGAATGTCCTGAGTAATTCCACGTTCCTAATCAGATATGCCATTTCCGAACTCCAAAAAGACATCGAGCTTCATTTGTTAGACCTCCCAGAGTCAGAACGAGAAGCCAATCGCACTCAGTTTGCGGTCTTCGTGGTTCACAACAAGAGCAAGCCCAAAGTGGGTATCCTCCCACCAAACGTACCGTGAGTTACCGAGAACACAGCAATGCCCACCAAACTGACAGCTTCGGCTCCATCAGGTATTTCGCCGGCGCCGAAGTGGGTGACGTGTGGTAAGATTTTACTCGGGACTCGTGATAAGAGGCTTATTTTTTCGCAATCTTTCTGTATCCCCGATGTAGGTTGGAATATCCGTGGGAGGCGCTGTGGGTGTTTCACTCGGATTCCGCTTCCATATACTGAATGGTTTGCGCAGCGACATCGAGGAGCACGATCGACTTGCTGAGGAGGACAGGCTCAAGTCGCAGGTGCATAGTAATCCTTGAGCGCCAGGGGTAGCACAAGGAAGTTGACCATCAGTCAATATGTATTAATGCGTCGTAGAGAGAGACTATCAGTATTTGTGTGCGCGTTGTTTGGCTGTACTGACTGTGTCGATGCCAACCATTGCCTCAACCTTCCTTGAGTCACTCGTGACTTTAGTCCGACCTTTGCTTTTTCACCGGAAGCCGGTCGCTTCTTGACCACTGCGCGCGGTTGCTTCATCCTTGGACCGTACAAGTTTCGCGTTCGCAGGAGCTTCGGGAAGAGCGTGGTTTTCTCCACATTTCGGTCGCACGCGCTCAGATTTGCAATATTCACTCAGTGCACCGAACAACAACTGGGTGGTAGATTCGGCTTATCTCTCTCTTTCAACTTGGACTAGATGGCTGACGAGGTCGACTATGAAACGCTACCTTCCAATGCAGGCCTCGGTGTCAGTGTATCCGTTTTGCCACTCGCCTTTGATTCGCTCATTTCCTCGTAGGTCAATATGATAGCAGGTGCCATGGTAAGCTGCCTTCTCGATTGGTGCGGCGTCATGGGCAGACTGTCTCGCAAGTTGGATAGACGTTGTCTGCTACGACGCTGCCGTGGACAATAGAGGTCGGGGAGCTTACAAGTTTTTTCGTAGGCTGGCATCACGGAGCACGCAGTCATGTTTCCTATAGACAGCATCAAAGTCAGCCATCTCGTCCTTATTTTTATTGTCACTCGTGATACTAACGGACGCCATGGTTTTGTTCGCTAGACGCGAATGCAAGTTTTCGCAACGTCTCCGGCGGCGGCATACACAGGCATAGGGAACGCGTTCACTCGTATATCGTCTACGGAGGGCATGCGAGCACTATGGCGAGGTGTTTCTTCGGTCATTCTGGGTGCAGGACCTGCCCACGCAGTACATTTTGGGACGTATGAGTTTGTGAAGGATTTTGCAGGTGGAAGAGCAGGAGGAAACCAGCCGCTTACGACGGGTATGTTTTCCTCCTCCGTCTCGATCGTCTCGCGACCATCGGTTTTGCTACGCAGAGGCTTATTACTATTGTTTGTAGCGATGGCGGGTGCGGCGGCAACTGTAGCAAGTGATGCGCTTATGAATCCGTTTGACGGTGAGCTCCCCGTTATTCCTGCTGCTGTAGTTCCTATTAGCCCATTATCGATCATACTTACAGTCATCAAGCAGCGGATGCAGGTTCACCAATCTGAATTCCGATCTGTCTTCACTGCCATGCGGGTGGTCTACCGTAACGAGGGCCTCGCTGCCTTCTACGTTTCCTATCCCACTACGCTGATGATGTCAGTCCCGTTCACGGCCGCGCAATTCACGGTCTATGAACAGGTCAAAAGACTGTTGAATCCCCGGGGAGAGTATTCCCCTTCCTCACACGTAATCGCAGGCGCACTTGCGGGAGGTGTGGCTGCTGGCGTGACGACACCCCTGGACGTCGCCAAAACCCTGCTACAGACGCGAGGTACATCTCAAGACTCTGAGTTGCGGAGGGTGAGAGGCATGTGGGACGCATTCCGGATTGTATGGACGCGAGATGGCATGAAGGGATTTTTCCGGGGGATGTCACCTCGGATGCTTACGCATATGCCAAGTAATGCTCTATGTTGGCTTTCATACGAATTCTTCAGTGTGTCTTCCGCTTTTTTCTTCGTTATCAGGGACTGACGCCGTCTTCTGCAGAGGTTGCAATACGCGAGTAATGCATCTTAATTTGGGGTTTCGGTAGCACCTTCATCACTGGTCTTCATCCTCCTGTTTGGCTTTTTGCTATTACATTACTACCATGCACTTAGTTTCCTGCAAAGGAACTTCTACCGACCATGCGAGATGGAACCTAGCCAGCGCTGAAGAGCTCATCTTGGAGATAAAAACCATTGAGTTGGACTCAGGTTTACCAGATATGGTCCAGTTTAGACCTTACCATTGAATGGAAATGCCCTTGGTTTCTTCCTTGAGGTTGCAGGTCAGCCTGATCCTTCAAACCGATATTGGGTGCGTCTCACTCGTAACTTGCAATTGACGAGATCAGAACCGCAGTAGCCCGACAAGCGGCTTTATGCGGATTTCAGTAAGTACACCGACACATCCCACGTACCTCTGATGTGTATACATCGGCCATACACTTTCGCACGACTGGGTTCGTCCTTCGACACATGATGGAGCTATATTCTCTTTGAAGTGATACTTCTCCAGGCTTCAATGCGCTTGCCGCAGCTATTTATGCTTTGTGGACCCACCAACCGCATCATCAACCGTTGGCTCAGCATCATCGGTCTGCCCGATCGATTGGTTACGCTCACTTTTCATTCACTCAAGGTCGCAAGGGTGAGGCAGTCTTCTGGTGTGCCCTGTCTTCTCCTGTGCAGGATTGACTGGTTTAGGTACGCGGTAAGGCTTTGGGAAGTGGGCGTTTTCATGCACTTTACTGTAACCTACTTCGTTTTTCTCAGCGACGATGTGTCCGTTGCTCCTTCATGTGCCCGGTTGATTACCCAACGCAGCAGGAATCTCGTCCTATGTGAAACAACGGGACACGGCCATATCGGGCCGTCAATCACTCGGAAGAGGGACATGACCTCTAGCATACCCTCAGAGTGGGGCCTACGCTCGTG
Source organism: Pisolithus sp. B1 (assembly GCA_024663435.1). Taxonomy (NCBI): domain Eukaryota; kingdom Fungi; phylum Basidiomycota; class Agaricomycetes; order Boletales; family Pisolithaceae; genus Pisolithus; species Pisolithus sp. B1. The sequence goes on along the minus strand of JANFAA010000104.1, from coordinate 79,977 downwards.
GGTCTGTATCTTTGACCTTACTGGAGGAAGTGCATCAGAACTAGTGTTCAATAGGCTTCTGACCTTTGATGTTGTCTGTCTGATGATAAAACATTACTGTAGAAAGTAAAAGCACTTTATATCAGCTTCACGGACATCGAAGTCATGGACTACAAAGCAGATTAATGTAAGTTACAAGTTCGAACGTATGGGCAGGACCGTGCTCGCAAACTATGGAGCCATGAAACAAATATAAGGGACACTAGCTACCCCGCAATACCGTTCCCGTTATGCGAAAATACTCCCCATAACTTGCGTACGAAGGAAAACACGTCCATGCGTTGTGCAGCTTCGGGTACCTTGCTTTCCGTAGCACTGCTGGTTGTACTACCGTTCGACTGAGCCTTCGGCAGGCTGGCATCAACAAGCAAATTCATCAACGAAGAAGGACAACTACCGTGGCTGTCCGGACTGGTTCTGGGGGTTCCACAGTCGCTGACGAAACCGGCGAGACGCTTTCCCTGCGCAAGGTGTCCTGGTGAAGAATATTCGATGACATACGGACGGAAACGATATTTCAAGGGACATACAAGTGCATGTTCAGTCGCAGAAACCAAACTCGATGCGTTGGGACGGGAAGACGCATTGCTGTGCCAACACGACGTACAGATCGACCACCACTCATCCGTCAAACGAGCGTAAGTGGATTCGGCATCTGGGCGCTTGGGTGGACCTGCTGAAACCCGTCGTCTGATGTTATGAAAGCCTTCAATATGGCGGAAAGGCACTTGTCGGGTGAATAGTTCCTGATAACCAGCGTCAGAAGTCTAGACAAGCGTGGTGCGCCCCCACACACCAACGCGATCATTCCGAATCCCCAAACGTCTCCTGGTATGGTTATTTCTTGTTCTTCAGATTCCAAGATTTCTGGTGCTGTCCAATTCAAGGCGCCTAAACTCGAGGCACTCACTGACATGCTGAAAGAACCGGAGAGTAGGTGAGGGAGACCATAATCTGTTAGAATTGGTTGCCCTTGTTCAGAGATCAGTACGTTGGACTTTGAAGAGTCCGTCAATATGTGTAAGGTGTGGGATGCCAGTAGGCTTACGTACCCCCTTGAGACCTCCATGAATTACTGGGTCGGGTTGGCACTCGTGCAAGTATTGCAGTCCGCGAGCGATACCCAGGAGCTACATCACCAGTATCGTCAGGTGCGCGCATTTCCTTCGCTTGTTCTGCCTACCAATGGGCGGGGATCGACGCTCGGATCCTGGACATAGACATGTGCATTGCCTCTCTCCATCCACTTGACCACCAGCGATACCGTGAGGTCATAACTTGTACTGATTCCTAGTACTGGGAGGACGTTCTCATGATTCAATTTGGACCAGAGATATACTTCTGTGAGAACTCGCTGGCAGGGATCAGAGCCAGCTGGAAACAGTGCTCTGAACTTGGACACCATACCTTGATGGCGGCCACGTCCTCTGGGGGACCAGAACGCAGAACCTTGACTGCCACCCTGGATCCGGTGTGCCGTAGGGTTCCTTGGAAAAGGATTGCGTGAGTGCCGCGAACATAGCGACTCGTCTGGTCTCGGGTTACGACTTCATCCAAGTTGATTCCGAGCGGCGTTGCCCATCCCGACAGTTGTTTCAGTTCGTGGGTAATATAACTCATTTTCTAGCGAAGGGGGGGGGGGGGGGGGGTACGGGGAACGACGTGGTGCACTTTTGCCTTCTTGCATCGTGCAGGTGTTGCTCCGTAGCAAGCGCCCAAGTATAAACGTGGACAGGACTGGCAACATGCCGCTTATCGCGGAATCGGCGCCAATACTCCAACATCTTAATATGTACATACTTCGTATTCGTATGTAGCAATAATTGTAACGAAGTGTACCGGCAGTGGTAGTTGCCTCGAACTTTCGTATATCGAATATTGTCGATCCCTAGTCTCAGACAGGTTCCAAGGGCATCACAGTTCACAGAAACCAACATATGCAAGATGGATTTATTCTGGAAGACGGTCTGCCACAAGTCAGCTGATTCTGGAAATTTTGCAGTGTATAGACGCTGACGAAGATGCTGTGCGGTACTGCTTGCTGTACATGCCCCTGGCAGGTTGTACAAAGGTTACTAGATACTGGCTGTAAGGATTTCACCAGACAGAAAGCGATATCTCACCTCTCCTTCTCCACGTGCTCTTCTGACAAGATGACAATTGGACATCTCGCTAGGGTAAGATAGACCCTAGTGCATCGCCCTACAATGGCAGGGAGAGGAAAGGCGAATTGGTTATTTGGACTTGCTGTAGTATAGTTCAATCAAATGCAGTTGGGCGAGGGCAGGGAACAGTGCCTTACGAAGGGTGCTGACATAGAATCTACCAGGATACAGCCAATTGAGAGAGGGCAACTCGTGCTTCTTACGATGTGCATCGCCTACCGCGTCACAGTTACAGCTGTGGGCTGGGGCAAAGGTGGTGGTCGTAAACGAACGACCAAAAAGGTTGGTATCAAGGGTGTTTCAGAGGTGCTCCGATGGGCTAGGGACCCAGTTGTTGGCCGGTTGCTCCTTCGAATCACAGCAAAGGTTCTTGGCCCAATGCTGTGGACGGAGCATACGCCAACCATAGGGGTTGACTTCGGGTTTGTAGCGAGTTACGGAGAGAGCGAGAAAGGGGAACCAACCCTGATGCCGGAGTCTGTAGCTAGGGCCAGTTTAATTTGTAAACCTGGTTCAGGTAGTTCGGTGGCACGACGGAGGGCACGACCAGACAGAGTCCCAATATCTGCTCAAATACTGTACTTACAAGAGTCAGCTCCGAACCACCCGCGTCCCACGTGTCGTCGTGTCTCAAGCCAGAAAGGAAGGCGTTGTACTTGTTTGGTGATTCAAAGGGCAAGTCGCGCAGCTTCCCTCCAATAACGGTTAGCAACCCTCAGCTGACGCACAAACCCTAGTTCGGCTCCGCCCAGATCGATATTCCACGCTTGAAAGTCGAGTGGGATACAAGCATCAAGTAACTAACGTCGTCAGACAAGACTACTGGGCAGTACCAGCGTTCAAACTGAGCGTAGTGTTTTGTGGAAGTAATTGGTTGAATCGCCATATCACGAGGATAAGCCCACATCTTCCTTTCTGTCACGCGGAGCGGCAGATTTCCCATTGGCGCCAGAGTTTTCCTTCACGTAGGCCACGTTGGAAACCTCAAGTGTTCGCCGGCCCTCCTTCACTCATAACCATCACACTAGTGAGTATGGACTTGACTCGACGGTGACGCGGATCGACCTAACGTCCTGACCAGTCTACTTTACCGTTTGTCTGTTCCAGTTCTCCTGTCGTCTCGCCAACCCTTCGAGAAATTCTGCGGCGTAACAACGACAGTAAGCGTGCTTCATTTCGTCCAGTCTCATAGATGCTTATTTCACTGAATAGAATGCATTTGATTGACGTCTGTGTCCTCCTTGAGGTCGAGGGAAATATTTCCCGAGGGCTAAGTCCAGATACTGAAACTCGTATCTTGGTTGACTTCCACGGCTCTGCTGTACTGGCAGGGAGCGAGTATGCTATTCTGTCGCACTGTTGGGACGTACCTGAGAAAGGGGAGAAGGAAGTACACTTTAAGGAGCTCAAGAAACTTACGACGATGAAACCGCACAAGAGGGACGAAATTAGGAAGCGTGGCGGGTACCACAAAATTCTTGATACCTGCCGGCGGGCTGATAAGGATGGCCTCCGCTGGGCCTGGGTCGATAGCTGTTGTATCAATAGGGAGAGCAGTTCCGAGCTGTCTGAAGCGATCAACTCGATGTTCCGGTGGTATGAGAACTCGCGGTTATGCTATGTCTATCTCCAAGACGTCGAAGGTACTCTTCCTACGGAAAGCAACAAGGAAAAGTTTCCGGAGTCTGGTGGTTGGCCTAAGTGGTTCTCACGTGGTTGGACGCTTCAAGAACTCGTTGCACCCAGAACCGTGCATTTCTTTGACCAGGGCTGGAAATTCATTGGAAATAAGCAAGAGCTTGCGGATACTCTGAAGGCGATCACGCGAATTCCACGTAGTGTTTTGAAGGATGGTATAGGATCCCCTCGTCCCTGCGCAGCACAAATCCTGTCGTGGGCTGCTGACAGAAGGACAACCCGAGTCGAAGATATCGCGTATTCATTGCTGGGGCTACTGGATGTTAATATGCCAATGTTATATGGGGAAGGGAAGGAGGCCTTTCAACGCCTGCAGGAGGAGATCATTCGGAGGTTTAATGACCACAGCATCTTCGCATGGGACCCTGATGGGAAGGACCTTCGCACTACTAGTGTCCTCGCTGATGGCCCCAGCCACTTTCGTGGCTGTCATAATATCAAAAGGGTGGAGTTTGATGAATTCGTCAGGGAGCTGAAAGAGGTCATTGTAGAAGAAGAGCTGTGTCAAGCCCGACTACAGATGTTTTCTGTCACCAATGGTGGGATTCAGATATGGCTACCCCTCACTCCCTATCATAATTGTCCGTCCATCTTCAAAGCCACTCTGGCATGCCGCAGATATGGTGCTCTAGTGACCATTGATTTGGCACCCTGGAAGACCAAATACTACAGGTATTGTGGGGCTTCTGGGACTCTGAAGTCATGTCCTATGATCCAACAAGTCTTCCTTGCCCATCAAGATGATGTCCATGATAATGTCAACTTTGAGCTCGATGACAGGACTATTGCCTACTATGGTTTCTCCTACTGCTCTTCCTTCCCCCCTGGGGTGACAAATGATTCTGTCACTTTGACAAGAAGCAATCCTCTCACTGTGGTGATGTACAATCGAGATAGTGCTCACTTTGCTGTTGTGTTTGGTTGGTGTTTTGGTCAAGAGTGGGTGCATGTGAAGTCAAGAATGTATATGAAGGAGCATGGGCACAGCTGTGAAAGTTATGTGATGGAAATATACCATCAGGCCTGGAATATGGGTGCAGAGCATGCACATCTCATGGCAGATGCTCATTCTGGCAAATCTCTGTTTTATGTGAAACATATTCATCTTCCTCAATCCATTTGGGCTGTGAAGATCATTTGTGGAGCTTGGAAGAAATCAAGGAGGTCCACAGTTACAGTTGATGTCAGTCATTGTACTGGGTTTTGCCATGATTCCCTTAAGTGGAGGGGTTTGAAAGTGAGCACACCCATTCCATAAACATTCAAGTTCTGATCAAGATGCTCAAAGTTAGCTACAAATGATCATGATATGCCTGGGCTCATGAGCACTCACTGGTTCCCAGGCAGCTCCAGCTTGTCAGTAGGTGGTATGCAGGTTGAATTTTTACATGCACATCAAGAAATCCAAGTGAGTTGGAATACTTTTTATCCTTGTCAGAGACTAATCTGGATAGTTGGGGGACTATGGTTACTGGAACCAGGGAAGACAATATCTGGAACATGAGGGTAATATATTTGAGAAGCTCAAGTCACTGGCTGCCAGACTTGGTGTTGACCCAATAGATGTAGCATATGTTCCCATCAGACAAAGAGTTATTGACACAGATATGGAGAGTGATGGTAGGATAATAACTATTGTTTCCTTTTGAATACTTATACCTCACCACCTAGTTGTCCTATCACTGCCAAACAATCAACATATGGTCTTGTTATTAAAAGCACTGTCCACAAGTCTTCCAAGCAGATATTTAGTGACAAGGGTGGTGCAGAGTTCACCACATCACAGCAGACACCAAGGGGAGTCTTGTCACTAGGGAATGAACCCTTTTATATCTATCTAATGGATACCACCCACAGATTCTCAGAGTGGCCTGATTGCCTCACAACAGAAGCTGTCTTTATTCACTATTGCCCAGCCTTTGGTCTGGCAAAGTGAAGAAGCCAATACAGAGATGAAGAAGCTATGTGAAGACATCAGGTATTTTCAACATATTGTCATCATAACAGAAGGTAATGCTCTGGGGGTGTAGGAAACATTTTAATGTTCTTGTGCAATCTGTAGGTCATCATATCATGGGTGAAAGTTGGTTCAATGAGCTGCTTTCTAGGTGGCCAAACAGAAGAACAATCACTCCATTCTATATAAGTTGGTATGTCCATTGCAGTAACTATGTCAGTGTGATTTACATTACTCATACTGCATGTGTAGCATGTCTTTCCATTCATGGCTGCCCAGGATAGCAATGGTCACCAAAATGGTGATGCTCAGAAGCAAGATGCAGCCAAGTTCTTCATGGGTATGTTTGGCATTGAGCACCTTAAAGACTATGTAAGTATCTCTTCTTGCAAGTACATTGATAATCCACTTCATTTCATGTTATGTAGATTGGCAGCATAACTTTTTTGAAGCACCTTCCCAGATTTTTGGATGCTGGTGTTAATGGTGGAAACTTATCTCAAGTGCTGACAGGTGCAACACAAAATAGTATTACCCAATGCTTCCTTACTCACATCTAATAATGCTGCCACAGTGATGCATGGTCCAGGTGTAGAAAAAGATGACCAAATGACCAATGATCGTATCAGGATCCTAACATCAAAGCTACTACAGAGGATGCCAATAAATGTTGATAAAGATTGCATTGACCAGAAACTCTGGAGGTTTGAAAAGAGGAAGGTAGAGCATGATGTAGAGGCAATCTCTAAGACCCTTGGTGTGATGGTTTGCTATTTCTGTGTACTCTTGCTGAAAAGCAACTCATGTGTCTGAAATGAACAGTTACTTGATACCACAAGTGCTGCATATCATTGCACACAGGATTCAAAGTTGGTATATTCCCAGTTTTGGTTTGCAGTGTTCATGATCAATGACTACAGGGAAATGAGAGGAAGACCCAGAGGCAATAACCAGTATGTTTATGGTAATAACCCATCCCCAGAATAACCTTTTGAATGGTATTAGTCTTCAGTCAATGGTTCAAGAAATAATGACACTCCAAGACAAACTTGACACAACATGGTCACAGCCTGTATTTGAAGCACAGGAGGGAGACATTGTAGGGAAGGTGGGTAAATCTTCTAATAAGTGCATAATGTAATGCATAATACATGTAAAATAGATCTTGTGGACATGTTTGCATGGCATCCATTTGGAAATTGAAGAAGTGCTGGAAAAAGTAGGTTAACAATTCCACCATATAAATGTGACCTGACTAATAATGCTAGGTGGTACATTGTATCTTGAATGATAGTTTGGTCTCTCCCAAAGTTCAGGGAATGAGGACTGAGGTAAGTCTATATCTGTTGGGAGGGAGTTGCTGAAATATGGTTGTCAGCTCTTGCAAGAAATGGGAAATATCTTTAAGAATGCTGCCTCTGATTTTCAGGTTGATGACCAACCCTATCTATGGCAGTAAGTAGTCATGTTTGGCTCCAAAAATTCTGCTAAGCTCACATTTCAACATAGGGTCACATATAATGCCAAGTTACATGTTTCAAGGCATCAGTTGTACAATGATGAACAGCAAAACCATGAGAGCATAAGTTGTAATGAGAATATGACCCCAAGTTCACAAACAGAGACTTTTGTTTCCACTGTCTCTCATCAGAGTAAACACTCTTGGATTGAATGAAGCCAATAATAGGGGTGGGGAAACAGTTCTTTTGAGGGAAAAAGAAGAATATGACCTTGTCCATTCCATACATCATCAATATTTACTTGGGATGCTGCTTAAGTTGAGTTCATTTCTTCATTTCAAAGATAATGGCAGACACATCTATGCAGTATGACATACCAGTATGCCATTAGCATACTCATGAAAGATGAATGAAAGCTCACCTTCCAGACATTTGCAGCTGTGCACATTTCACCATGAAAGAGTTTCGGAAGGACAAAATAATGCATTTAGAATGTAGAATTTGGTTGTGGAAGCACACTCAGGATTAACCATTCACTTCCAGACAAAACAAAACACCAGATATCCAGATACTGGAAATTACTTGGGAAAATGTTACCAGAGGGCAGCATATATACATACCTCACTTGTCAAGGAAATAGCCCATTATTACTTGTAGCAATTGTAGTGACAGTGTAAACTGGGATATATATAATGAAGTAGGGGAGCCTATTCATAGGACATAATGTATATTGGTACACAACTGTAGTAAAAAATGACACAGTACCATACACTTGCTCCATGATTCAGATTCTGAAGTCTTTCTGAAGTCACACTCAATGAGACTGACAGCAGAGAATGAATGCCTAGAGGGTTTGAGGGTGAATACTGATTTTGACAATACTACAACACAGTGGTGTCAACAACCTGCACCTGCTTGAAGGGCCATGTACACCATGTAGAAGGCAGCCTCAGTGAGGTTCAACTGTCATGCATGCCAGATAAGATCTCCTTGAATGACTGGATGTATCCTGCAGCAGAATGAGGGGGTCCTCATGACTAGCAAAGACTTGAGTAACTTGGAAATGCTGAGACATGAAAAACTGAAATTTATGAGTGTGCTCCACCCCTAAAGAAAGTGTGGCCATACATACAACTTGTTTCTTTTGGGCAACTCATCCATACCCAAGATGGCAATGATATCCTGGGGAGAATTTGGAATCTAGGGGAATCCTCTCATAGCACTTCTGGACAACAATACATTGTACATGTGAGACTTTGAGTCAAGGGGAACTACAGCACTGAGCAGGATGAATACTGATTTTGACAATACTATGAGACAGCACAGTGGTGGCATCCAAGTGAACAAATATGGTGGCAGGGGGAGCTCTGTCAAGTCACCAGTGAGTGTGAGTCCAGTCAAAGTAGCATGGAGATGAGCACCTGGAGGCTTGAATACTTGCTAGGTTGATGATACTGGTTTCAATCATGTTGTGGTACAGTATGAGTGTTACCCTCACAACCCCAATTACCCACCCCACACAGACAAAAAGTGAGAATGGACACACCCAAAGGGAACAAAAAAAACTATGGAAGATAGGTAAATCACTGCAAGCATTGGTGACATTGTTGATGACTGGGATGGTGTGGAGTGAGAACTGAGGGAAGCAAGTGGATTGGAAGACAAAGGGGGCATTAACTTCTTGGTCAACAGTAGTGTGTAAGTAAATAATGGACCAATCACTGTGAAGCTGTTCCATATCATAGCTTGAAACTCACTAAGCCTCAACAGGTCTGGTTCAACTTCCATCCCAGGGCTATCATGCAGGAGTTCTGCAAAGGTGATGACAGTATTATGCCACAGAGGATGAAAGCCCCCCAAAAGGACAAGTTCTATAAACCCTATGGTGTCACATACTTGAGGTCATCAAGATTTTGAGACCTCTTGGTTGATGGCTTCAATATCACTAAAGAATGGTGATAGAAAGATGATTACAGAGTATGCAAAGATGGAGATACAGGTTGTTTTGCAGGCTCCAGAGTTGGCTGGTTCTTAGAACCCATGCAGAGCAAGGACTAAACTAAATATTAAGGAGTGACTGGTATGATCAGAGAACTATAAAGTGACAAAGAACAAGGTATAGCTCACCTCAGCTTGAGTGTATCAAGACTGAGGGGTGTGTGAATGAAAAAATGAACACAAGTACATGTGTATTGTCATGACTGTGCCAGTGTCCTACCCCATTCCCCTTATTACTCACCATCCCAAACCTACCAGATTCACCCTTGTACCACTGATGTAGGGAGTCTTTACTCCCTAGAGATGAAACACTAACCTTCAGCACTATCCACTACCATCTTGTCCACCACAACAGCCCCTATGTCCCCTAAATGACTTCACTGTGCACTTCTCTTGGCTGACCTGGACCAGTCACCTGGTTATCTTGGCACTTCCCTTGACTAAAATGAGTCCCTTTTTGTCACTCACTTTGTTGTTCCCTCACCATCTCTGACCACTGGCCCTCCCATAAGCAGTACAGCCCCTATCAGCATTGTCAGATATGTCTTGACCATCCACAAGCAGTTGGCAATCACCACTAGTGGCCATGACATTAGCACCTTAGCATCTATTGCCCTACTCAAGACTCTGATACCCCAAAAATGCTTTCCTGCCTTCCTGCACCTTAGTCTGACCACTAACAACCCTGCCACACACCAATGTGGTGTTCCCCATGCTTAGGTGCATCATTTGCACCCTCTACTTACATACTTTCCCATTGTTGGACTAATCATGCTTTGCATTCCTTCTTACTACGGTGAGCTCCAAAATTGTTGCAATGTTTGCAATAATTGTGTGGGATATAACTTGGGATTGGATGTGGCTGTGCCAATGTGGTAGGGGAGATAATGATAGCCCTTGGTCCTGGAATTCCATTCATGGTCTCTGTGAGTTCAGGAGTGCAGTGGATGTGATTTTGGGTCCATTACTGAGGCCTATGCATTGCAACAGTTTTGCACCTTTGAGCATGCTGGATGTGATCTACAATGTGGAACAGGTATTTGGGGCAGTGATTCCTGGTAGTGCTCATATAATATATCACCCATGATCAATCTGATGTTTTGTCAGTGTGCAAACAATGCCAAACATTGAATATGTGTCATTTATCCCCTGTTCCACACTGCAACTGAAGAAAGCACTTGTCTGGCTTATAAGGATTACTCTCTCAGGGAAATATTGGAAATTTCAGGCATTTACAGCACCACCATGAGTAAGGTGTGTGCCCAGTACCATGGTGCTGTAAACACCTGAACTTTCCAATATTTCCCTGAGAGTAATCCTTACAAGCCAGACAAGTGCTTTCTTCAGTTGCAGTGTGGAACAGGGGATAAATGACACATATTCAATGTTTGGCATTGTTTGCACACTGACAAAACATCAGATTGATCATGTGATATCTTATGTGAGCACTACCAGGCATTACTGCCCCAAATACCTGCTCCATGCTGTAGATTGCATCCAGCATGCTGAAAGGTGCAAAACTGTTGCAATGCATAGGCCTTGGTAATGGACCCATAAAATCACATCCACTGCACTCCTGAACTCACAAAGACTATGAATGGAATTCCAGGACCAAGGGCTTGTTGGAGTAAACAACCGGTGTGCTGTTGCATAGCCACCAGATTACATAAGCACATAGTGTGCAGTTACATTTTTCATAGTACTGTAGTTTCTACTTAGTGACTACTAAGTGTCCTACAGGTACAGTAGCTTTGCTACTAATATAAAGTGACTACTAAGTATCCTACAGATTCCTACAGATTTTATCAGGGCTATCATTATCTCCCCTGCCACATTGGCACAGCCACACCCAATCCCAAGTTATATCCCACACAATTAAATTGTTGCAAACATTGCAACAGTTTTGGAGCTCAATGTATATGGTGGAATGTGTTGTCTTTATTTTACAGTGGTACTTTTATTCTTTTTTTCTGACATTTGACAATTCTGAAGGTTTCTGACTCCCATCTTTATTACTACTGTCCTTACACTACATATGTATACTGTATGCCACTTTACTTAGAAGAATGACACCCACTTTTTGGCATCACTTCCTGCATATTGAGAGCTCCCCTTGAGTCCCCAGAGACATCCCCTCCATGTCTACTGAGCCATCTGAGTCTCCATCAAGTTCTATGAGTCCCCCTCCTTCAGTACAGAGTAACACTTGCTGCCAGTGTGCCAGTGACAGAGCCTCCAAAGTTTTTCACTGCCTTTTGAGCCTCTTCCCTTTCCAAGTCCAAGAATGGTCCTTCCCTGCTGATTCTGTGGCAGTCATTGGGATATATTTTGCTGCTTGTCCTCTCTATCCCACTGAGATATTTTCTTTATGTCACCCAACCTACTCCCCCCCCCCACATCTCCACCAGACTCAGTACCCCTTGGGATGAGCCTAGCTCCACCTACAGCTTCCCCCCCTCTCACACTCTCCCAAGGAGAGTTGACCACACCAATCCACCTCTGTATGTCTCCAATGCCAACCACTCATGCTCAGCACCTGACCAATGCAATATCATTTCATTCACTGTCAGAACCCATTGGTGTTGGATGGCACCTGTTGGCCCCACCATGTGACTGCTACCACCACCACTTGCTAATCACTCTTGGTCAGGTGATGTCCTCTTGGGGCCTTAGGGGTCAACTTCCTTTTGGGTCAACAGGCCAGTCTAGGCATTGTGCAGCTACTGTGCCATATGGTGCTCCACAGGGTCATTTCCATATTAGGCTTTTGGCCTTTGTGATTGGCTATCAGTGAGCACTCTGAAGCCCCTCTGTCCCACACATTTCCTTTTATGCTTCCTTCCTTTATCCTGACCCTCTTCTCCAATGTCTGTACATACACTCTGACTGAGGTTTTCTGACATCTGTTCCCCTTGAAAATTTCCTGTACCCCATATGTTGGTTCTGATCCCCTGATACTGTACTGCCTCAATGGTGCATGTACCATATAAAAGCCTGCTGCACCTAGTGCTGATTCTTCAGTATGAATATCAACTTAGTTCACCTGCTCTGTGGTCTTTGACTGGCCTCTCTGTCTTCTGTTGGACTACCCCTGACTCCTCCTTTACTCCAAAATCTTAGGACCAGGCTCATACAAGGGGGCAGCTGTTACACAATTTCTTGCCACCTTCCAATGACTGCATCCCACCTCTACTTCGCACCTATGCCTCGCTCATCATTGTCATTGTCATCGCCATTGTCGTCTCCTCTCTTGCCACCTTCTGTGTAACACCAGGAATGTCTCCCAATGGTCTTATGTTTTGGTAGTCAGTTCAACCCTGACTCGCCAGTCTCACCTCAGCTTGTCAGTTCAACCCTGACTTGCCAGTGTCCCCTTGTCTTGTCAGTCCCCTGTTTCGTTCGATTGACTCATCTTTGTACTATAGCTGTGTATGCTGTGCACAGTTACCTTTCCAGTACTTAGTGATTGTCCAACTCACCAGTACTTCCCAGACTCACCAGTAGGTACCTGGCTTGTAGCTGTGTCCCTGCCAGTATATAAGCCCTTAGCTACCTACCATGTACCTTATCTTTTTGCTACCTTGCAACCATGCTATTGCTTATCACCATTCTTTGGAGATATGAGCCAATGTCGGCCAAGAGGACTCAAAGTCTCATCATCCTGAGGTAACTACTTTGCTGTCGCTCTCCACACTTGTTCTTTGTTAGAACATTCGTGTGCCATGGCATAACAGCAGCATACAAGCTGAACCCAACACCCTCTCCCAAACCTCTGTTGTGACTGTTGGCCAGCCTGTGGCCACTGTTGGTATCTATTGGCCTACCTTCATACATGTTCCCCAGGCTCTGTGAGTGTTGGAGATTGTTGGAGTAGGCATGAGCTCAACAGTATATCCATACTCATGCTGGTATGAGTCCTGTTCCATTTTCATCACTAAAAACACCACTATGCAGACTTGGGCATGCACCTGCCAGAGGGAGACTACAAAAAGGCTTGCCACTGTACTTGGAAACCCTTCACACATTCCCTCTGTTGTCATACAATTCCACACATTCTCTGCCCAACATTGTGATCTTCATGAAAGCACCTTACAAGCTGGGTTGTCCAATACACAGCAATCTGATCTCCACATGTTGCCACCACATGGTGGCAACCCATCTGATCCTGATTGCCCCAATTTCCCTGATGATGGGTCTGATAATGGATATTGCCAAAGATCTGGCTGAGCTGCCTGAAGACCTGCTTCTTGCCCTGACTAGAGCCATCCATGCCCTTGCTCATTCAAGCCAGTGCTCTGGAGACTCCACTCCAAAAACTAAGGTTTGTGAGCCTGACACTTTCAATGGCTCTGACCTGAAAAAACCCTGTGAGTTCCTGGTCCAATGTGAGCTAAACTTCCAAGACCACCTGAAGGTGCTCTGAACTGACTGCACCAAGGTCACCTTCTCCCAGTCATATCTCAATGGCATGGCACTGGCTTGGTTTGAGCCTGACCTCTTGAACCCCAATTACTATGTTGACCATCCACTGTGGATGGGCAACTACTGAGAGTTCCTCCACAGGTTAACTGTCAATTTCAGCCTGCACAATGTGGTGGCCAATGTGGTATAACAACTTGAAAACCTCTCAATGAAGGACTCCTCATGTATCACTAAGTATGTCATCAAGTTCAATCATTGGGCATTTCAGGTCAAAGACTATGGCAAGGGCACATAACTGGCATGGAATGGAAGTTAAAGTTGTGTTGCTGTCTGATGTCCCTTTGCAGCTCATGTGTTCCCTTCTATGGGAACTATTTGAACTTAATTTTTGCTATGAACTCCTCACACTTGATTGTGTCCTTGTGGCTAACCTCTGGAGCTAATGCCTCTTGACCCACAACTGCCACCATCCCCCCCTGGGAAATCTGAAAAACCACCCTAGCATCAATGCTCATCATTGAGCCCCTGCCCCATTGGTCTATCTGATGTTGGCTGGCATTAGTACTCCTTCCCCAGGGGAACATTCAAAGCACATTTCACCCCCCTGGTGCTCCCCAAGTTCATCTTGTGCCACTTCACTGCTCACCCCCAGCCTGGACTTGGATGACCAGGGATGATCCCAACAGAGGGAAATCCTTCAGGTCCAACCACCCCAATCACATGCAAGAAAGATGCCCCTAGGGCCATCCAGTGGATCTTTGCAGTGTTCCACTCTTTCAAAGCTCACCTCAATCCTACTGCTCTTGACACTGAAACTGGGAAAGTGCACCAGGGTGGGCTGGTTGCATCTATACCAAAACAATCTCTGCATCCACCTTCAGGCTTGACTGAAGGACTCAACCAAGTCAACCAAGCCCTCATCCCTCCTCAAACCTGCCTCCCCTCATCCTAGGCCCTGTGGAGCTCCAGGACCAGGGTCTGGCCTCTCTACCACCACCAGCCTGGATGAACTTTAGGTGGAGATTCAATCCTTGTATGAGAAATTATACCAGTTCATAGCATCACATGAGGCATGCTGTGCTAGCTGCAGAAATCCCCTGTCTGATACCTTGGAGGCAAACTCTGAGGAGTGTAGTGACTCCCCTCCCTCACCCACCCACCTATTCACCATTCTCAAGGAAGGACCTGAGGGACTCATTGAAGATATCAACCCCCCCTCCTGGTTAAGCTCAGTCCTACAACACCCCAATATACCATTGTCCTTCTGAGGCCAGCTAATTGGCCCTGACCCACCCACCCTGGACCCCCTCTCCCCCCAATTGTTGGATGCTGTCAAGCTGATATTTGAGAGCACCTCCCCAGTCTACCTAGGCATCCTCCCAGACACCACCCTTGTGGTTGCCTCCAGAGCTGACCAAGGCCTGGTATCAACTGTTGAGAATATCTAGTTGTGTCTCAGGGAAGCTCAGTGGGGTTGCTAGAGACAGGCTAGGATCAGGGATAATCTTGATAGAGATTACTCTCTATCGTCCCTGCCTACTTATACGTATTCCTTATCTGCTATCTACAACACATATGACATACATCTGATAGGCTATACTAATACCTGTTATCTGCCAGGCGCCTGCTCTGACTGATTCTGACATCAACCACTTTGAAATTCCCACATGATCCCACTGTACCCAAGTTCTGCTTGTAGAGGCAGTCCTCCCCCCACCAAACTGCCCCCTTTTTTCCTACCTGTCTACTTTACTTGTGTTCCTCCCCCTGCTAACCACAGTGAAGGTCATTTCCCTTACCCCATTTTTCCCTTTTAGGTAGTTGTCAGTTATGTGTAATAGTGCCTAGCCTTGTTAGCACAGATCCCCACCAGACTTTTGTTTTTGTCACCCCTTGACCTTCCTAGTCAGCATAGTGTGACATAGGTTTTGTATTCCAACCTCATGCACTTAAATTCAGATTAAATAAAAAACCTCTGGAGCTCAGATGAATCCCAAATAACTTATTCAAAACCCTGCTTTACAGCATTGTTTCTTGTGGGTCTGGCCTTGTCATGTGGTCTGAGTCTCTCCCACAGGAAGCACAGCAACTGGGCATGTGCACTTCTGACATGGAAGTCTTGTTGCCATGTTCCAACAATTCTTGTGAGCTTCTGTCAACTTGCCCTGGAGTGCCCATCCATCTGTAGACCCCTACCAGGCTGGATGGTCAAAGAAACTCATTGGTGTACAAACTTATTTTTATTGCTTGCCAGTTCTATGTCCAAACTGTTTATGACAATTTGGGCTGTCAGCCTTCTCTGCCCTATCCTTCACATTTGTGTAACTTGTTTCCTTTGTATTTGTGTCACCAGTAGCTATAAATGGCAGTATGTCATTTTGACTTCAGGTTATCTATGCTACTTGCACTGATGACTCATACTGCCAGATTAAACACCAAGAACAAAAACAACTATGAAATTCTTTGACAGGGCTGAGAAGGTAGGCATAGCAGGAAGGAGGGGTAAAGTGCACACAAATGCAGTTCACAATGACAGAGGAGACTTCTTAGTCATGTGAAATGCCATAACAGTACTAGAGACCTGTGCATCCATGGCTAATACATGTGGCCAAGCATGAAGCTTAATTACTGCAATGAGGTTGTTTCTGTCTTTCCTTGTTTCTGAGTTTCTGTGCTGACCATTGGGATTCACACTGTACTGGTAAGTAGCAAATGCATGCTACTTGCTGCCTCTGATACACTTCCTATAGGAATTTTTCTCTTGTCTCCACATCTTTGCTGGTGTTGTAGTATCAGTCTAGCTCTCTAATATTGCCACCTCATCTACTTGGTAAGTAAGGGATCCCTGCTGTGAATCATAACTCATGCATGGATGCCTCTTGACCAGAAACCACCACCATCCCCCTGTGGGAACTCTGAAAAACCTCCCAAACACTAATGCTTGTTGTTGAGCCCCTGCCCCATCTGGCTCTCTGATGTTTGCAAACATTACCACTCTTTCCCTAGGGGAACATTCAAGGCCCATTTCACACCCCCAATTTTCCCCAAATTTGTCTTGTGCTGCTTTGCAACTCACCCCCTGGTCTGGACTTGGACAACCAAGGGTGGCCAACAGAGGGAAGTTCTTCCAAGTCCCAACCACCCCAATTGAATGTGAGAAAACTGCCCCTAGGGCTGTCCAGTGGATTGTTGCAGTGTTTCATTCAAGGCTCACCTGAAACCCATTGCCATTGATGCTGGGACTGGGAGAGTGCTGCAGGGCTGGCTTCATCTATACCAGAACAACCTCACCTTCAGGCTCAACTGAAGGCTTTGCCTTCCCCACCCAAGGCATCCACATCCCCCCCCCCCCAAACCACTTCAGGTAACCCTCTTCTGTAGGCATTTAGGCTGAATAGTTTCTCCAAACCATTCCAGCTAATTGCCTCCCAGACCATGGTCATCCCAGGGACATCTGCTCATGTCCCAGGGGAAAGCATGATTACAGGCCTGGGATTTCCCATCTTCCCTGCCCTGGGATCTGCATTTAAATGAAATAATGTGGGATGTACCATTGTTACCTTAGGTGTCTGGGGTCCCTGAACCAAAAATGCAGCTATATTAGCATAAATATTCTTGTTTCTGAGGAGAGTATAGCTATCATTATGAGCCAATATCACTACCTTAATACACAGGTGAAACTAGCAGAGAAATCTGGCAGGCCATTCTGGGGAAACCTCCATATCTTCACTAGGAAGCAATATGCAGTGACTCAAAAAACTGTCTGGATGTTTGCCACTTTCAAATAATAGCTTATACCTCAGTCCCCATTTGTCCTTAAATCATGAAAAAATAGGGGTAGATAGCTATTGGTCATGTGATCAAGTATGCTAAGTATGCTTATGATCATGTGACTTGATGCCACACAATTAATTCAACAATGACCACTACTCATCCAGACAGTTTTTTTGCAGGGTATCTAAATGACAATGGGTATGATATATCTAGTACTTTGTGTAGCCACCCTTGGCCTTAAGCACTGCTGCAACCCTCCTAGGCATACTATTGATCAAATTAAGGCAAACCTCCCTTGGAATTTTCCCCTGTTCCTCTTCAATCCTCTTCCACAGCTCCTCTATGCCCTTTGGGGGTACTGGGAAGGTTCCCAACCTTTTCTTGAGGTCATGCCAGAGATGATCAATGGGATTGAGGTCTGGTGACTGTGCAGGCCAGTCAAGAAGCTCAACACCATGATCTTTGAACCATTTCTTGGCCAATTTGGATGTATGCTTGGGGTTACCATCCTGTTGAAAGATGAAGTTAGTGTGATCCATCCCATATTCCTCCACAGATTGGAACAGATGGTTCTCCATAATTTTGGTGTAGAGTGCTGCATCCATTCTCCCATTGATCCTGCACATTTGGCCTACTCCATGCACTGTCATGCACCCCCAAATCATCAAACTCCCTCCCCCAAACTTGACAGTGCCTTGAACATGTTGGTTTGTAAGGGGGGCCCCTGGTTTCTTCCATACCCAAAGCCTCCCATCTGACACCAGGTGATTGATTTTGGTCTCATCAGACCACACAACCCTTGCCCAGTCTTCCTCAGTCCAGTGTTGGTACTTCTGTGCAAATGCATAGTGCTGCCATACATGCCGAGGTTGAAGCTGAGGCCTTTTGGCTTTGACAACAGCCTTCAGATTCTCCTTCTTCAAGTGGTTCCTGATGGTTTGGGTGCTGACACCCAGCCCAGAGACTTTCTTGAGCTGGATGGCAGTATCTGCTTGCCCAGAGGTGATTAGGTGAGCCATATGATGATGATCATGAACTGAAAGCTTAGAGGGGTGGCCTCCAGAATTGGTAGGAAGGGGTGCAAGTGCCTTGGAATGTATTTCTGAGACAGTAGAATGACCAATATGAAGTTTGGAAGCAATTTGACAAGAAGACTGGCCATCCTGAAGCATAGACAGCACAGCCAGATGAGTATCAGAGGGGATGGGCTTCATGCATCAGCAAACTAACCCTCACCCTTACCAAATGTCTTTGTGCACCACACAACCACATTTGCTTCTGTCCTGACAAAAATTGACCCAGAAGCTGACATTATCATAAAGATTGCACCATCAAAATTTCAAGCTACATTTAGATGTCAATTGTTGAGATTCTTTGCTCCTATTTCCCTGGGCAGACCTAGCCAGTTAGGTACCTTGCTGTCAAAAGCTGTCCAGTTCTGTCCAGTTCTGGCTAGAGTAAGGGATGTTTTGCTGATGTGAGGAATGAGGGGCATAATGTGTTGGAGTTGGAATCACCCCTGTGTGATACATATATTGATGCGAGTTTTTACTTGCTTACATAAGCACTTAGAGCGCACATAGTACTACACTTTTGGTACTGTTCCCTCAGTAGTTGAGTCACTACTGAGGGTAAGTTCATATATTCTTTACAGTAAACTACTTACTGATCCCCTGTAGCTGCCTACAGGTATATCTAATATATGAGTAGTTGAGTCACTACTGAGGCTGCCTACAGCCCTTTTCAACATAATGTACAGTAGTTGAACCTAATTTATATGTAATCATACCAAGGTTATATTAACTTGTTGAAATTCAGCACAGCCACTGCATAATTCAGCATAGCCACAGCCATGTTTAATGTTCTGAACACCTGCAAAAAAACTGTCCAGATGAGTAGTGGCCATTGTTGAATTAATTGTACAGTATCAGGTCACCTGATCAAGACCATATTTGGCATAAATGGTCACATGACCAATGGCTATCTACCCTTGTTCATTTGTGATTTATGGACAAATGGGGACTGAGTTATAATCAATTCATTGAAAAAGTGGCAAACATCTGGACAGTTTCTTGAGTCACTGTACATCTAATTCCTCATGTTGAAAATGGTTATTTTGTGGGAAATCAAGTCTTTTGTGGTATGAGAGCCAGCTTCTCCTTCACATATTGATGGACAAAGAAAGAGAGAGGCTGGACATAGATTTGAACACAACCATTTATGGTACTATGACACAGTGGGTCACAAAATGACATACAAACCACTCACTGCACCAGAATGACTGATTTCTCTCTCACAAAAATCCCTACCTGGTTGGACACTGGTCTTCATTTCACTACCACAAATGATGTCCAGTTCACCCCACATTGAATCATTATTATCATCAGCCTCCAGTCTGGTACAAACACAGCATGGATAACAGATGATCCCACCTTCCAAAGGGAATACTCACTGTCACCACATACCCTCAGTCTGAAGCTGCTGGGAGATGACCCACACCACCATCATAGGCTATGATGGGACATCCTATCTATGTGTCTGAGGGCAAGTGGGGTGTCCCATAACAGCTTCAGAGGCTACTGTGGGACATCCCATCTACATCTCCAAAGGCAAATGGTGTCAAGACCAGTTCTCAACAGTCTCCAAGGGGTCTGAGGGCATGGGTAGGGTTCTAACAAGAGTCTGGAGAGTCAGAGTTTAGCATACTACTTCTGTACACTAATCTTGCAGAGTTCCAGAGTTGGATCTATCCAGAGTTGTCTGGAATCAAGTGAGATCAAAGAGTATCTTCATTGATATTCAGACTGAGGTGCTATGATCATCAGCAAAACCACCCCCCTGTATACAGGTCTGTACAGACCGTACCTCTCTCCATACTTTTACTACACTTTTTTGTTAATGCCACTACCATTTTTTGCTAATACAACTACTATGCTTTTTTACTAATGCCACTACCGTTTTTGTTAATACAACTATGCTACTACGCTTTTTTGCTAATAACACTACCATTTTTTGCTAATACAACTACACACTTTTTTGCTAATGCCACTACACTTTCAAGCTAACACTTACTATCACTCTGTCACACAGAAATCAAATCAAAAGCAGTAATATATTCAAATTCAAGTACTACCACATATTAGCCTAATAGTACTACACTTTCCTAATACTACCATCTACTACCCTTTCTCCTAATAGTGCTACACTTTTTCACTAATACTACTACCCACTACCCATTTTCCTAATACTACTATGCTTTTTGCTAATACAACTACCAACTACCCATTTTTCTAATACCACTACACTTTTTTGCTAATACTACTACCCACTACCACGAATTAAATAGGTGGTAGTAGTGGATTAATAGCATACACTACCCCATAGTAGGAATTGGACTTTGTTTGGTTGGCTTTGGCCACTTGTGTGAAAGGCATGAGTTTTGGTGTCCACTATATCACATTTTGGGGTATTTTTGTGACTTTGCAAAATTTCAAGTTATTAGTGGCTGTGCCCACTACACAACAAACCTAATGATCACTACGCTTTTTTGCTAATCACTGTTACTACACTTTTGGTAATCAAAAGTGTAGACAACATTTAACTAATCAAACCCTAATAAACACTACACTTACTTAGTAGTCAAAAAAGCGGAGTTTACTACACAACACTTCACTAATCAAACCCTAGTAAACACTACACTTACTTGGTAGTCAAAAAAGCGGAGTTTACTACACTTTTGGTAATCAAAAGTGTACACAACACTTGACTAGTCAAATACTAATAAACACTACACTTGTTGGGTAGTCAAAAAAGTGGACTTTACTACACTTTTGCTAATCAAAAGTGTACACAACACTTCACTAATCAAATACTAATAAACACTACACTTACTTGATAGTCAAAAAAGTGGACTTTACTACACTTTTGGTAATCAAAAGTGTACACAACACTTGACTAGTCAAATCCTAATAAACACTACGCTTATTTGATAGTCAAAAATGCAGACTTTACTACACTTTTGGTAATAAAATGTACCCAATCTAGAATTCTACCATACAGAGTAATTGTACAGCCACAATATCATAACGAAAGTTGTAGCATATGATCACAGGACCATGGGAATATTTTTACCTTAGTAATATCTTCTTTTTTGGGTGAGATATTTGCAAATTTCTCGTGGAGTCCCAGTTTGTAAAAATAAAAAAGTGGCTGTACAGTTATGATGTCATAACAAATGTTGTAGTGTGTGATGTCATGATCATGTCAGTATGATTATCTCATCAATACATCAATTTTTGGATGAGATATGGGCAAATCAAAGTTTAGATCTGTGGTGTCTGTGGGTCTGTGGGGTCTGTAGAGTCTGTAGGGTCTGTAGGGGTCTGTACTTGGTCTGTGGAAAATCTTGTCAGATAATTAGTTCCCCAGTAACTCCAAGCTACTACATTCATATCTACCTGTCAGATAATTAGTCTACAGGTGGTCAGTAAAAGTAAGGCTAAATAAAAGGGTGACTTACTCCCCAGTAACTCCAAGCTACTGAGGAGGGAAGGGAGAAAATTTACCCTACTGTATGTACGCTTTTTTGCTTATGTAAGCAACACATCATCGCACCTAAGGAATGTACTACCTAGGGGGCAGTTTATATTTGAACAAATCTGTACTGTCTGTGGGTCTGTGCCTCTGTACCAAACCCAGGGTTTTGCTGATGATGTATGTACAATGGCTTTTATACTATGGAGAATGTTCAAAAGCAATGTCCAGGGTGTATCAACTACCAGGGCACAGTACAGATGATTCAGAGTATTAGTAAGGTATCAGTAAGGTAAACCAGTAGTCACCAGATAACTGGAAGTCCAAATGATTAATCATAGATGCTGGTATGGTGAATTACTCTAGAGATGAAAGGGGCATATACTAAATGTAGAAACAGAAATGGAACCAAATCAAAACTAAGGTAGAGACAGAACAGAGACATACAATGGAGTCCCTTTGGGACTGGAATGAGACCAGAGGTGACCAGATTACAGTCCAGAGTTTGCACATGTGTCACAGATGTGACAGTATCCCCCTCTTAGGGCCAAGCCCTCAAGGCATTGTAGTGCCTAAGTGTATGCATTGGAACTTCAGAGTCCACACTGTCAGAGTCTGAAAACTTTCATAGTAAAGATCTAATGAAGTTCATGCCAATCCAAACACCCATTCTCTAGTCACTATGTCTGGCACTTGTCACCTCCATACTGACCTCAACCTCAGTGCCATCATCTGGCATGAGCTCTTGCTGGAGCTTCTTCAAGACTGACCAGATGACCTGCCTGCCATGAAGATGGCAAAATTTGATGAATGCCAGCAGCACCAATGTGCTGCCTTACAACAGGCCATCAAAGAAGAGGAATGTCAGAAGGCTGCAGAGGCTGAAGAGGCTTGGAAAGCAAAGGAGGCTGAAGAGCAGGAAAAACAAAGAGGTGAAAAGGCTGGAGGCCACGCAGAGGAAAGCAGTGGACAAGAAAAGGCTCTGTGAGCTAGAGGTGGAGAGGAAAACACTCAAGGAGGTGACACACCAAGCACAACAGGTGGAGGGTCCTTTGGTAGGTAGTGAACTCATCACTTCAAGTTCCATATTGACAAGTCCATAACCAGTCTCAGCAGGTTACCTCTGGCAGCAGGAAGTCCATAGAGCAGGTGAAAGCTTGCTCTGTGTGTGTTAAGGCCAAGGAAGAGTGCATTCCAGGCACCAGCCATGGTAGGTCATGCATCCAGTGCCAGAAGTCCAAAGGCAAGTGCAACCTCATTCCTAGAGCTCTGGAGTCAGACAAGCCCACATCAACCATGACATCTCCTTGAGGTGGAGAAAAGAGGAAACAGAGAAAGTCTGTTCACTTTATAGAGGCCAGAGATGGTGATGATGTGGCCATAGATGATATGCTGGAGGTTGAAGTGGTTCCAAAGCCCCATACTCTTCAAGTGCTGCCTCCGCACCAAGATCCCATGGCCAAAGTTTTGGATAGGCAGCTTGGAGAGATTGTGAAGGTGTTGGAGAAGAACACCTCAGCCATCAAGCACTTTCAGAGGATGTCTGGGATCTTACCAGGGTCCTTGAAGAGTCTTTCGAGACTCTAAAATCTGCTACAACACTGCTCATAAACTGGGCACTCAAGGATGACAATGTTTAGTCATTTTTATTTACTTTTTGTCTCTAGCATACTTCAAGCTGTCTTTCTTTCTCTTTTTTTTTTTTTGCAATATATTTCTGAGTGCCCATTTGAAGTCTGAGTGAGATGAGGCAGAGTTTGTGTTACATGAACAAAGTGTTTGATGACCCTATAAATGGAGTTTGATGGAGCTTAATGGGCCATGCTTGTTTGGGTAGGCTTTGTGGAAATCTGTGACTAGGTCAGGGGCATTACCTAACTCGGTAGCAAGGATCCAGGATGTTTCCTCATCTGTGCCTTTGTAGTTGGACATGATTGGGGATGACATTCAGTGTTGCAGGTTCTAACTGCAAGATGTGGAAGATGGGGTGTATGGACCTCATTGAGTCAGGCAGTTGGATTGTGAATGACAATGGTCTGACATGCACAATGATAGGATATAGACCCAAATTCTTTTCAGAGAGCTTTTTTGAGGGTCTACTAGACCAGAAGTACTTGGCTTTGACATATACCAAATCTTCGATCTGGAGGTCCAGGGACAGAGCTCTCTTTGCATCCACCAGACCTTGGTACCTCTTCTGAGCTTCCACCATTTCTTCTTGTAAGTATGCATGCAGGGATTCTAAATCCACTGCATAGTCTCTAGCTCAAAAAGATGTCAAGTCACACTCCAGATGAGCAGTAACACTTGGATGGTATCTCTTATTGGCAAAGAATGGTGAGACTCTGGTTGTGGCACTCAGAGCATTGTTGTAAGCAAACTCTGTGAGTGGCAGCAACTCAGACCAATTGTCTTGTTGGTAGTTACAATAAACCCATAGGTACTGCTCCAGGGTCTGGTTTGTCCATTCAGTTTGACCATTGCCTTCAGGGTGGTATCTGGAAGTGAAGTGCAACTTCATGTTGAGTGCTTTTCCTAATGACCAGAAGAAGTGGGAGACAAACTCCATTCCTTGGTTGGAGGTTACATGTGAAGGAACTCCATGCTTAGAAAAGACATGGAGTAGGAATAGTTGGGCAAGTTGCAGGGAGGTGATGGTGTCTTCAGTGGAGATGAATATTGCTTGTTTTGAGAGGTGGTCTACAACAACCCATATGGCTGTATGAGTACCAGAGTTTGACAACTGCTCAATGAAGTCCATGGAAATGGAGTTCCAGGGTCTTTCCAGTATAGGTAGTTGTTTCAGCATACCATACAGTTTATGCCTCAGGGTTTTAGCATGCACACAGGCAGTGCAAGATTTGACATAGTCCTTAATGAAAGTCCAAATGCTTGGCCAAGTATACTCACAATGGACCAGCTTGAGTGTTTGATTTTGTCTGAAGTGGCCAGCTAGTGGGTGGTTGTGCTTGTACCAGAGTATGCAGAGTTGAAGGTCATCAGTGTCCAGGACATATATGTGACCATCCAGGCATAGGAGTCCAGTCTCATCCAACTGCCAATGGGGATTAGATGGGTTGGAGCTGTGGTGTTGGTTCAGTGGGTTGGATGATAAGGCAGACTTTATATTGGCATGGAGTTTCTCAATGTCCATGATCATGCTAGCACCTAGTATTGGGCTTTCCAAGTAGGTCGCCCTTAGTGAGTTTGATAGTTGTTCTGTGGTAAACACTAGTCGAAGATTCTGCAGATTGGCCTGGGCATAGTCCTTATCCCCCTCTTTGGGGTAGATGTCCCATCATCTAGTCAAGGCATCTGGCTTTGCTCTGAGCTTACCAGGACAGAAATGGATTATCATATTGAATTGTGAAAGGTACTCAGACCAACATCCTTGGTGTCTGGTGAGAACCTTAGAGGTGGAAAAATACTTGAGGTTCTTGTGGTCCATGACAATGTCAATCGGCTGTGTGGGACCTTTGAGGTAATGGCACCAAGTCTGGAAGGCTTTGTGGATTGCCAGGAGCTCCTTGTTGTGTGTGTCATAGTTCAACTCTGGAGCAGTCAAAGTCTGGGAATAGAATGCCACTGGACATATCTCATTGTCCAGGCAAGTGATGGACAGGATGCTGGTGATGGCATAGTCTGACACATCCATTTTGACTGTGATTGGGACTCTGGGTTGGAAATGGGTCAGTATCAGAGCAGTAGAGAAGGCTTCCTTGAGGTGATTGAAGGACCAGTGGCAATCCTTGGAGAAGCTCCAAGGTGTCCCCTTTCATGTAAGATGTGTCAGTGGAACCACAATGTCCAAGTAGTTGAAGATGAAATGGTGGTAGAAGTTGGCAAAACTGAGGAAGGACTGAATATCCTTTACTTTACAGGGCTCAGGCCAGTCACATATGGCCTTAACTGTATCCTTGGACATTGTCAAGCCATCAGGTGAGAGGAAGAATCTGAGATATTCTACAGACTTGGAGTGAAACTCACATTTTTCCAGTTTGGCATACAAGCCATGTTGCTGGAGTCTGTGGAGTACCTCACAAAAATGTCTTTTATGATTTTCTAAATTGTTGGAGTAGATCAAGATGTTGTCCAGGTAGACAACAGTGCATACATCAAGTAAGTCCATGAAGACAGAGTTGATGAAGCATTGAAATGCTGCTGGGGCATTGGTAAGTCTGAATGGCATCACCAGCCACTCATAAGATCCATAATGAGTCCAGAAGGCTGTTTTCCATTCATCTCCATCAGCAATGCACACTAAATGGTAGGCATGTTGCAAGTTGATTTTAGTGTGGACCTTAGCTTGACTGGGCAAGTCAAGTAAGTCCAAGATGAGAGGGAGTGGATAGTGATCCTTCTTGGTGATCTTGTTGAGGCCCCTGTAGTCAACACACAAATGAAGTGATCTGTCCTTCTTTTTGATCAAAAGGATGGGCACAGCATATGGGGATAATGTCAGGCAAATAAAGCCAGTGGTGGGGTTTTCATCATTGAAAGTCCAGAGAGTGGCAAGCTCAACCAGAGAGAGGGAGTAGAGGGTTCCCAGCAGCAGAGTAGTTCCTTCCTCCAAATCTATCTTGAGATCAAACTCCCAGTGAGGCACAAGGGTGGATGGCTTGGCTTTACTGAATACATCAGCAAAGTCATGATAGTCTGGGGGTACTGATGACAAGTCTGGGGTGTCCTGCATGGTGGCAGCCTGGAGTTTGGGACTGTCCTGAGGTTGGACCTGGAGGGAGAACTGGAGTGAGCCATCTAATTTACAAGCATGGACATAGGCTGCTGCATTAATCAGAGAAATGTTGGGTGCTTGAAGGCCAGGTGGAGTGGAGTTGTCAACCAAGTCAGGGGATGTAGGATTCAGAGAGCCTGGAAAGGTGTCTCTGGAGTTCCTTGGAGTGGGCTCCAAGTCAGAGGGTGATGTTGGCACTGGCAAACAAGATGTAAGGTTTCAGAACTTAATACTGCCCAATACCCAATCAATCAATGGATTGTAATGGGTGAGCCAGTTATGTCTGAGAACAATCTTACACTCAGAATCCAATGGAGTTATATAGAAGGTCATATCAGCAATGTCTCCAGAAGGAAATTGGACAGAGAGATTCAAGGCTTTATTGATTGTCATCATTGTCACACCATCGAACAAACAGAGGATGAGAGGTGGGATGGAGTAAACAGAAAGGCTGTGGT
The DNA here is from genome assembly GCA_024663435.1 of Pisolithus sp. B1. Lineage (NCBI taxonomy): Eukaryota > Fungi > Basidiomycota > Agaricomycetes > Boletales > Pisolithaceae > Pisolithus > Pisolithus sp. B1. The sequence goes on along the minus strand of JANFAA010000104.1, from coordinate 52,738 downwards.
TATTGGAAAAAAACAGAATCTACAAAACAACAGGTTGAACCCAAGTCTATTAATGCTGAAAAGTCTGGGATATTGTACAAGTCAAGGGTCATGGAAGGCTTTAGAGCATTAGGATTCGAAAGAGTGGATGCATTGAGGTGTGCCTCCAGAGGTGCACAGTCAGTATCAATGCAACTCCCAGGCTGTGCGGAGTTCTGAGAGTTGCACTCTATTTTTTTGCCTTGGTGGAGGCAGTCAGTTTGGTTTCCAACTCAGTGGCCATAGCTGCATGGGCTTTAGCTGCATGGGAGGTGGACCTAGGGCATTCCTTTGCCTTGTGTCTGGAGTTGCCACAGAACATACAAAGGTTCTGCTTGAAATGTCTCTTTCGCTCAGCAGGGGTCAACTTTCCATCCTTGCTGACCTTGTTAGATAGTCTGGATGGCAATCCAGAATTCTGACTGTTCAGGGGTTTGGGATTCAAGGCAGGCAGAGTTTGGTTGGTACTACCAGACTGAGTGTTGGTGCTACTGGACTTCTGCTTATCATAATATTAAGGGAGAACAGTTCACATGCACCTGGCATCTCCCGAGCTGACACCTATTTCGCATATTTCAGCTAAGCCAAAAAACCACATGGCTTTTCAAACTCAGCTTCTTCTGTCATATGTTTCAACACAAATACGACACATGCTGGTGCTGCAGTTCTTTCTTCCCTTTCCCCCACACTCCCATCTCCTCCACATACCTCCCCCATAGTATTATGAGTTTCCCTTGCAGTATATACAGTAGAGGTAGCATATAACACTATATAACACTATGTAAGCACCACTGTGTGAGTGACAAGGGTGACAATGTGCTTATGTGCATGGAACAGCCTCTTTTCCCCCAGACTTTGTGCTCTGTTGGCACAGGTTCTTCTGCCTGAGTGGTGAGATGCTTTCCCCTTTTCTGTCTGCCTGCTCTGAATGTGTAATGGTTCTTTCTTAGGTGTTCAAGGTGCAGTTGGAATGTTTTGGGTGCAGTAGTTCACATGTTCTGACATGGTCTTCAGATCTTTTCCTGGTACTCCTTCCTGAGCAGCCTATTGCCAGTGGCTGCTTACTTTGCTGTAGGTGACTGAGTGAATGCTGTAGACCAAGATGAGGTGGTGCCAAATCCCTGCTACAGTGAGTGAAAAAACGTGTGCAATGTTTGGCTGTTTTGTACTAAGTCCGGTGTAGCGCCATGAGGCGTGGGAATCCTGCTTAGCCTTGGTGAGGTGGGTGGTAGTACTCGCTCTTGGCTACAAAATGGTCCCAGGGTCACGTGATTTGGTGCAGTAGTCATTGAGATATGTCCATTATAAAACAGCTACACCATTGCACACGTTTATTCACTTTTGAAAAGTGAGGGGTATTTGGGGAATATCAGTACTTGGTATAGCCTCCTTTTGCTTTAATCACTGCCTCCACCCTCCTAGGCATGCTTTCAATCAACTTCTGACACTCTTCAGCTGGTATATTGTTCCACTCCACCTGAGTCCTCTCCCACAACTCCAGTATTCCCTTGGGAGGATGCTCATACTCTGCAAGCCTCCTCTTGAGGTAACCCCAGGCATGTTCTATGGGGTTGAGGTCAGGGGACTGTGCAGGCCATACCATCGTCCTAAAATCCTGCTCCTCTAGCCACTCCTTGACCTGTTTGCAGGTGTGCTTGGGGTCATTGTCCTGCTGGAAGATGATGTCAGGAGGATGGAGACCATAATACTCAAGGGAATCTTGTAGTTCATCCTTCAAAATTTGGAGGTAGAGGTCTCCATCCATCCTACCATCAATCTTGGTGCCATACCCAACACCCTCCCAGGTCATACAGCCCCACATCATGAGAGACCCTCCTCCAAACTTCAGTGTCCCCTCTACTAGCCTATCATTCAGCTTCTCCCCTGGCTTTTTCCATGCCCATTTGCACCCATCTGACCCCAGGCGATTAATTTTAGTCTCATCAGACCATACCACCCTCTTCCAGTCCTCCAAAGTCCAATCTTTATGGGCATAGGCAAAGTCCAACCTTGCCTTGCGATGCTTGGCAGAGAGGATAGGTCGTTTTCGCTTTACCACAGCCTTCATACCAGTCTTCTTCAGGTGCTGGCGAACAGTATTTGGGTGGAGGGGCTGGTTGATGACATTGGTGAGAGTTTTGGTCACCTGCACAGCATTGTCTGCCTTCTGAGTTGAGATGAGGTGGATGGCATGGTGGACATTAGCAGGGGAAAGCTTGGATGGACGACCTCCAGTGGACTTCTGCAGGCTGGAACGCTCCTTGGAATGAAGTCTAGAGATGGTAGAGCGATGTAGGCCAGTACTGGAGGCAATAGAGGAAGGAGAATGACCAGAATCAAGCATAGTGAGGATAGTATTCCTTTGGGTGGAGGAGATGGATCTCATGGTGGTAAAGGTTGGAAATAAAGAAGTGTGTGAACTTGTTCAAACTCAGACACAATGTTTATATGTGTATCTTTGTTTGTAGGACCAAACAACCACAATTATCTCTTCATTTGACTCAGATTTTACTTCCAGCCCAAAAGTGAATAAACGTGTGCAATGGTGTAGCTGTTTTATAATGGACATATCTCAATGACTACTGCACCAAATCACATGACCCTGGGACCATTTTGTAGCCAAGAGCGAGTACTACCACCCACCTCACCAAGGCTAAGCATGATTCCCACGCCTCATGGCGCTACACTGGACTTAGTACAAAACAGCCAAACATTGCACACGTTTTTTCACTCACTGTACCTGGCTGCATAGATTCAACTCTGTGTGTCTGCTGGTTGTTGAGGCCTCTTTGAGGCTGGGATCTCTGGCATCACAACAGAGTAGAGACCTCTTTGGTGGGGCCTGTATAGGTCAAGTGGGGTCACCCCTACTTGCAGTTGCCATTCAATTTTGTCTCAGGCTTCCTGCCTTTTGCTCTGTCATACATCGAGTTCCAGCAAAGTAGGGTCAGTCACAGATAGTAAAGCACAGTCCACTTTGTGCATTGGCTGTTCCCCTTGGACCTTCCCCCTGGACTTGGATTGGACCTTCCCTGTGGACTTGGATTTGGACCTTCCCCCTGGACTTGGATTTGGACCTTCCCCCTGGACTTGGATTCCCCCCCCCTTCCCTTGGCTCTTTCCCACCTTTGAACCAACTTGCACTCTCCATCCTTCATGTAAGTCACTTTCCCCAAAAATTTCTGATGATCTCTGATCTCCACATCACACCAGGGCTACCCCTCCTACCTCCCCTCAGCGAGCACGTGATGCTACTCACCAATCTGAGTGTGACCAGCGTACTCTAGGCTCTCCCCCTCAACATTGTTACCCACAAGCTGCTGCACCACCTCCACCAGGTCTTCCCCAGGCACTTCTGGTGTGTATACTTTCATAGGAGATTATAGCCTAATCAAAGCTAACCAACAATGATATTTCAGAATCATCTTCCTCTCCCTGTGGCTCAATATCCAGGTCTGCCACATCATCTTATTGAACACCATGAAGTTCAACGATTTTGGCGCATGCACCCTATGACCCCCCCCTCATCCACCTCCTCAACTCCATCATCCACCTCCCATTGCACCTTATCCCATGCATCCTGCTGCTCCCCTTGCTCATGGGTTCCCTCCACCTCTTCCCTTTGCAGTCCAGCCAGGCATGGAGGAAATGCATAGGCAATATTTTGGGTACCCTCCACCAGCTCACCCCCACCTGCTCCCTGCTGCTGATATTCACCCTCCATGAGTGGATTATGCAGCAGCCCTCCAGCAAAACTTTGAGCAGGATCATGCAGAACGTCGACAGAGGTGTAGGAGGCAACAAAGGGGTGCCCAGATCCATGATGATGAGGAAAGGGGACAGCTCCATGACTTGCAGTTACTACAGGTACAGCAGCAGCTGCTACAACAACAGCACCAGCAGAGACAGAGAGAACAGCAGATTCATTTGCAGGAGGAGGCACATCATGCTCAGCATCAGAGAGAGCTGCAGCAACAGCACCACCTGTCCCAAGCACTAAATGAATTTGGAAGACTCTCAGCAGAACACTACGCTGAGGATGAAGAAAGACATCGTCTTAGAGCTGCTGAACAGAATCCTGGTGCCAATGATCTGGCATTTCCCATTCCTCCACCTGCTGGACCCCCTGGTGCAGAGACTGGCCCTCTCCCCCCTCCTCCCCCTGGACCCCCTGGTGCAGACCATGGCCCTCCCCCCCCTCCTCCCCCTGGACCCCCTGGTGCAGACCCTGGCCCTGGCCCCCCTCCCCCCCCTGGATCTCCTCCCCCTCCTCCCCCTGGACCCCCTGGTGCAGACCCTCCCCCTCCTCCTGGCCCACCCAATCCACTGCCACCACGTCATCTTCCACCTGGCAGCAGGCCATATGCTGAGCCCATCCAGCCCCACTATCTTGGACCTATGAGTATCCAGTGTCCAAACTGCCATGCTCTACATTTCATGGCTGAAAGGCTGAGCAACTCCAGCAGTGCAAGGCCATGCTTTGGCATGTGTTGCCTTCAGGGCCAGGTCAATCTCCCTCCCATAAGGAGATGGCCCCCAGGTCTGCAGGCACACTTTGAGGACCCAAGGTTTAGGGAGAAAATTCATCAATACAATGCTGCTCTGGCATTTACCTCCTTGGGTGTCAATGCTGAACCTCAGACTCTTCAAGGGTCTGGGCCAATGTCCTTCCATGTCCATGGTTCCCTTCACCACTTGATTGGGGCCCTTTTACCAGAGGCTGAGGGGGAGCCCTCATATGCCCAGCTCTACATCTATGATCCTCAGGAGGCAACAGAGAGATGTACTCACCACAATCCACAGCTGGACCCTGCCATCATGCTAAGTCTCCACACCATCCTCATGGACAATCATCCATATGCCCCTTTGTACAAGCAGGCACATGATGTCATGAGGGCAAAACCACCAGAGGAGCACACTGATATGAGGGTGTCTGACACTCCAGCAGGGCACTGATGGTTGGAGATACAACCTACCAACAGTGGAGGAGATTGCTGCCATTGTTCCTGGGGATGGATCTGAGGAGGTTAGAGCTCAAAGGGACATCATTCTTCAACTTCAAGGTGGAGGATTGCACCGCATCAGCCAACTTCATCCTGCCTATCTCTGCCTGCACTATGTGCTTCTGTTTCCTCATGGGGAGGATGGCTGGCATCTCAACATTCCTCTGCACAATCCTGGAGGTAGAAATTTGTGTGCCAAGAAAGTGACTCAGCTTCTCTGGTATGCATATCGCCTTCACATCTGTCCTCCTGCAGTGGAGCCAGCCAATCTCTTCCATGGTGGTAGATTGTTCCAGCAGCTGGTCTGTGATGCCTGGGCCTCCATTGACCAGTCCAATCTCACTTGGGTTGCCAACAACCAGAAGAAACTCAGAGTTGAGCTGTATGGTGGGCTGCAGGACAGGATGGCAGATGATCACCCACCTGACATGGCAGATGTTGGTTGCATGGTCATCCTTCCCTCCTCTCACAAGGGAAGTGTACATTACATGCAGCAACTCCTCCAGGATTCTCTTGCCATCTGCAGGGAGTACAGAAAGCCTGATCTCTTCCTGACCATGACTGCAAATGGGAGCTGGCCTGAGATTGTGGACAACATGTTTCCAGGTATGTACATGACTTGCTGGGCACCCATCCCCTCATTCTGACATTGTCCACTTTGTTAGGGCAGAAAGCTGTGGATCATCCTGACCTGGTGGCAAGGGTTTTCTATGCCAAGCAGCAGGCTCTGCTGAAGAAGATTCATGATGGCTACTTTGGAGCTGTGGCAGGCTTTGTGTACACCATTGAGTATCAGAAGTGTGGCCTCCCTCACATGCATCTCCTTATCTTCCTTGAGGACCAGGACAAGATTCAGACTGTGGAGCAGATTGATGCCATCATCTCAGCTCAGATCCCAGACCCTGCCCTCCATCCCCAGCTACATCAGGTTGTCTCCAAGTCCATGCTCCATGGCCCCTGCAGTCCACAAAGATGTCTGGAGAACAGCATCTGCAAGAAGCACTTCCCAAAGTCATTCCGTGATGAGACTCTCATAAAGGAGGATGGCTATCCAGAGTATGCTCACCCTCAGAATGGCAGGACTGTAGAGAAGAATGGTGACACCTTTGACAACACTCATGTGGTCCCTCATCCTTGAGAATTGCTGGTGGAGTTTGACTGTCACATCAACCTGGAGGTCTGTGGATCCATCAAGGCTGTCAAGTACATCCACAAGTACATCTACAAGGGTCCAGACCGTGCCACCTTGCAGACTCAGGGTCATGATGAGATTCGCTCCTACCTGGATGCCAGATACATCTCTGCAAATGAAGCCTGCCACAACATCTTTGAGTTCCCCATGCATCAGGAATGGCCAGCTGTATACTGTCTGCCTGTTCATCTCCCAGACCATCAGGTTGTGGCATTCAATGCTGAAGATCAGCTTGCTGATGTCATTGAGAATGCAAGGGATTCACCTCTTCTTGGGTGGTTCAAGGCCAATGCAGATCTAGTCCTCATTGCTGCTGGTGCAAGGGAGCATCTCTACCAGGATTTACTGAAGGGCTTTGTGTGGATGAAGACTGAAAGGAAGTGGAAGGTCTGTCAGAGGTACAAGGTCATTGGAAGGATGTATGCCATTCCTCCCACTGCTGGTGAATGCTTTTACTTGTGCCTGCTGCTCACTGCTGTCAAAGGTGTGTGTTCTCATCCATACCACTCTGCTATGATTTTTTTTGCTTACCATTCATATCTTAGGTGCCACCTCCTATGAAGATCTTTGTACTGTGAATGGTCACCTCTATGAAAACTTCAAGGAGGCTTGCCATGCTCTGGGTCTGCTGCAAGATGACAGGGAATGGCTGCTGTGCTTGCAGGAAGCTGCTCATTTTTGTACCGGATTCCAACTGCATTGTCTCTTTGTCACCATCCTGGTCCACTGTCATCCAGTGGACCCTCATGTGCTATTGGAGGAGTCCAGGGCCAACCTCTGTGATGATCTGCACCACCATCTCATCCATCACCTCCACATTGAAAACCCCACTGAGGAACAGATCTTTGATTATGGCCTTCATCTCATCACTGAGGATCTTAGGAGGAATGGACAATCCTTAGATGACTTCCCTACCATGCCCAGACCCCAGAGGCAATGGCAGATTGATGAGGGGAACAGACTCATTGCTGAGCAGAGAGCATATGACCAGGAGGAGCTCCATCACTTTGTGCAAGCTGGCCTGCCCACCCTCAATCAAGAGCAGAGGGCACTCTATGATGCAGTCATGGCTTCAGTGCAGCAGCCAGTTGGGTCCTCATTCTTTGTGCACAGTGGAGGAGGGTGTGGGAAGACTTGCCTTGCCAAACTCATTGCTGCTTCAGTTCGTGCCAGTAACAAGATTGTCCTCTGTGTTGCATCCACTGGCCTTGCCTCTCTCTTGCTCCCTGGTGGTTGGACTGCACACTCCCACTTCAAAATCCCCATTCCCTGTCATGAGGGCAGCTCCTGTAACATCAAAAAGGATGACCTCAACCATCAGCTGCTTCAGCAAACTGCCCTGATCATTTAGGATGAAGTACCAACTCAGCATTGCCATGTAGTGGAGTGTGTGGATCATACCCTTCATGATCTCCTGCAGGAGGGCCATCCATTTGGAGGAATCACCACTCTCTTTGGGGGAGACTTTAGGCAAACTCTCCCAGTTGTTCCTCATGGATCCAGAGAGCAGATAGTGGGGGCAACACTATGTTGTTCCAATCTCTGGCCTGCACTTCAAGTCCATCACCTCCATCAGAACATGAGACTTGGAAGGGATCCTGAGTGTGACCAGTGGGCAGAGCAGCTGTTGCACATTGGTGTGACAGAAGGAGAGATAGAACTTCCACCCCACATGTCCTGTGGTGATGACTTGGACTCCCTCATCAATGCCATGTATGCAGACTTGCTCAACCCTCCTCAGAACCACTCTCCACAGCACCAGTACTTCTTGGATCACACCATTCTATCTGCCAGGAATGCTGAAGTCCATGAAATCAACTCCACCATTCTGGGGAAAGTTGCTGGAGAGAAGGTTGTGTGCAGGAGTGCAGACTCTGTCACTGACAACCAATATGATTATATTCCAAGGGAGGTACTGAACACATTTGAACCATCAGGATTTCCTCTTCATGAACTGGAGTTGAAGCCTGGTGCACCCCTCATGCTTCTTCACAACCTGGACCCCATCCATGGCCTTTACAATGGTACCAGACTGGTCTTGGTCAGATCCACCCATCATATATTGGAGTGTCATGTGCTGCAGGGAAGGGATGGAGATGCTAACAATGATGTGGTGCTGATCCCTCGCATGGCTCTGGATGCCAATCAAGATGACTTTCCAGTTCCTTTGCACTGTCTGCAATTCCCTGTTCGTCTGGCCTATGCAATGACCATCAACAAATCTCAAGGCCAGACAGTCCAGCATGTGGGCCTTGACCTGAGGACCCCTGTATTCTCTCATGGACAATTATATGTGGCTCTCTCCAGATGTACTCATCCAAGGAACATCAAAGTACTGTATGGTGGCCAAGGGCAGCAAACAAACAAAGCCACAAATGTGGTGTTCAATGAAGTTTTTAGAGGATTGAATGTATGAATGTACCATACTATAGATGTCACTTTCTGAAAAGATATGTGTATATGTGTATACAGTGAGTGAAAAAACCCTTGCAATGTTTCACTATTTTTCACTAACTGCAGTGTAGCACTGGAGGGCATGGGAATCTTGCTTGGCCATAGTGGGATGGATGGTAGTACTGACTCTTGGCTACTGAGGGGTCACTGTATCATGTGATTTCATCCAGTGGTTGTTGAGATATGTTGGTTTTAAAACAGGTACATCATTGCAAGGGTTTATTCACTTTTGGTAATGGAAGGGTATATGGGGGATATCAGTACTTGGTATAGCCTCCTTTTGCTTTAAGCACTGCCTCAACCCTCCTAGGCATGCTTTCAATCAACTTCTGACACTCTTCAGCTGGTATATCATTCCACTCCACCTGAGTCCTCTCCCACAACTCCAGTATTCCCTTGGGGGGGTGCTCATACTCTGCAAGCCTCCTCTTGAGGTAACCCCAGGCATGTTCTATGGGGTTGAGGTCAGGAGACTGTGCAGGCCATACCATAGTCCTAAAATCCTGCTCCTCCAGCCACTCCTTGACCTGCTTGCAGGTGTGCTTGGGGTCATTGTCCTGCTGGAAGATGATGTCAGGAGGATGAAGACCATAGTACTGAAGGGAATCTTGTAGTTCATCCTTCAAAATTTGGAGGTAAAGGTCTCCATCCATCCTACCATCAATCTTGGTGGCATATCCAACACCTTCCCAAGTCAAACAGCCCCACATCATGAGAGAACCTCCTCCAAACTTCAGTGTCCCCTCCACTAGCCTATCATTCAGCTTCTCCCCTGGCTTTTTCCACACCCATTTGTGACCATCTGACCCCAGGTGGTTGATTTTAGTCTCATCAGACCATACCACCCTTTTCCAGTCCTCCAGAGTCCAATTCTTGTGAGCATAGGCAAAGTCAAGTCTTGCCTTGCAATGCTTGGCAGAGAGGATAGGTCATTTATGCTTGACCACAGCCTTCATACCAGTCTTCTTTAAGTGCTGCCAAACAGTATTTGGGTGGAGGGGCTGGTTGATGATATTGGAGAGAGTTTTGGTCACCTGGACAGCATTTTCTGCCTTCTGAGTGGAGATAAGATGGATGGCATGGTGGACATTGGCAGGGGAAAGCTTGGATGGATGACCTCCAGTGGACTTCTGCAGGGTGGAATGCTCCTTGGAATGAAGCCTAGAGATGGTAGAGAGATGCAGGCCAGTACTAGAGGCAATAGAGGAAGCAGAGTGACCAGCATCAAGCATAGTCAGGATAGTATTCCTTTGGGTGGCAGAGATGGATCTCATGGTGGTAGAGGTTGGAAACAAAGAAGTGTGTGAACTTTTTGGAACTCAGACACAATGTTGATATGTGTATCTTTGTTTGTATGACCAAACAACCACAATTATCCCTTCATTTGAGTGAGATTCTACTACCCAGACCAAAAGTGAATAAACCCTTGCAATGATGTACCTGTTTTAAAACCAACATATCTCAATGACCACTGGATGTAATCATGTGATACAGTGACCCCTTGGTAGCCAAGAGTCAGTACTACCATCCATCCCACTATGGCCAAGCGATATTCCCACACCCTCTGGTGCTACACTGCAGTTAGTGAAAAATAGCAAAACATTGCAAGGGTTTTTTCACTCACTGTATATAATGTATCAACATCCAATTGAACTATTTTATTTACCAGCTGATTGAAGTATTGTACAGGAAGTCTATGTCAGTGAATGGACTCCATGCCAATGAACACACTCCAAGCCAGTGAACATACCCAACACCAGAGGGGTGGGGGAGGCCAAAGGGCTGCGAAGCAGCCCTGAGGCCAAAGGTCATAAGTATACTGATAAATATACCAGCATCTGCAAGGTTGAAGGGCTGTGAAGCAGCCCTGAGGCCCAAAGGTCATTGGAGTATGCCAGTGGACATACCCCATGGTTTGGAAGGGTAACCCCCTGGCTGCGAAGCAGCCATGAGCCTGAAGGGCTCGTCTCCTTTGTTGGAGCTGGGTTTGTTTCTGGAGTTACTGCCAGAGTTATTGCTGGAGGACTTAGTCTGACATGAGACCTCATCCTTTCATTCCAAGTAACATGCATCAATCTCCTGGGCTAATGCACATAGTCCATACAAGGTAGTGGGCTTGCCAACCCTGCTGATCTCATCCTTGATATGATCTGGAAGTCCAGTATAGAAGAGGTGGTGGAGAGTACCATCTCTGTAACCTCAGACTTGTGATGTGAGTCAGTTAAAGTCAACCACAAAACAGTTTATGCAATGTGTTTCCTTCATGTGGAGGTGGTCGAGTTGGTGCTCTGCATCTGCAACTGGATTGTGTGGTCCAAAGGTAGTTTGTAGGTATGCCACAAAGTCCAACCAGCTGTCCATCCATAGGGGACAGTCTGCGAGATCTCCAGAGTTCAAGAGGTCCAGCTCAAACCCTTCAAGGGCCATGCCCTTGAGGTATGATTGGGTGAATGTGACCTTGTTCCTGTCCTGGCAGAACACCTTTGGGTGATCCTGGAAGCAGAGTTCACACTGGACCAAAAAGGTCTGGAGTTTCTTTGGATCTGTTCTGTTGAAGGTGTCTGGTTCATGGACTTTGGCTCTTGAGGATGATGTGTCATCAGAGCAATGGATGGAGCATGACAGGCAATCAATGGCTGTTGCCAGGTTCTGTAAGACTGCCAGCTGGGGATCTAACTGTTCTGGGGCATCAATGAATGGGTTGTCATTGTCATTGCCATTGTCATTATCACCTGGCCCATCATCTCTGGGGTTGTTGCCTCCAAAGAGATCTGGAGTTGGTCATGCAGTTGAGATCAAGCATCTACTGGAACACCTGGTTCTAGGAGTTGGGGTGGAGAGGGGTTCTCCTCTAGTGGAGAAGCTATGGAACTGGCTGACCAACAGTGGTGGGCATTGGTGGCTGGCTAACACAATGTGTGCACTAGATTCATGCATATTGCTAATTGCAGCTTGTTCTGAAGCTTCAGCCACCATGGAGTGGGAGCAGAGTTGGGTTGTCATAGTCATGGGTTAGGGGTTTAAAGTGAACTCATGCAAGTATGAGTTTGAATATACTGTCAAGACTGGTTCTCAACAGTCTCCAAGGGGTCCAAGGGCATGGGTAGGGTTCTAACAAGAGTCCAGAGGGTCGGAGTTTAGTGTACTACTTCTGTACACTAATCTTGCAGAGTTCTGGAGTCAGATCTATCCAGAGTTGTCTGGAATCAAGTGAGATCAAAGAGTATCTTCATTGATACTCAAACTGAGGTGCTATGATGTATGTACAACAGCTTTTATACTATGGAGAACATTCAAAAGCAATGTCCAGGGTGTATCAACTACCAGGGCACAGTACAGATGATTCAGAGTATTAGTAAGGTATCAGTAAGGTAAACCAGTAGTTGCTGGATAACCAGAAGTCTGAATGATTAATCATAGATGCCAGTATGGTGGATTACTGTAGAGACGAAAGGGGCATATACTAAATATAGAAACAGAAACAGAACCAAATCAAAACTAAGGTAGAGATGGAATGGAGATATACAATGGAGTCCCTTTGGGACTGGAACAAGACCAGAGGTGACTGGATTATGGTCCAGAGTTTGCACACATGTCATGGTGTAGGGAGGGAGTACTCCCTACTAGGATATTTTGTTTATTTTATAGTTTTTACCCTCACTTTTTATTTCTGTTCATTTACTTTATGTTTTACTTAGTATTTGGAATAGTGTACTCATGTTGTGGCTTATGTAAGCCCATGCATGCATTTACACTACACTGTACCTACTTAGAATAATAACAAGTTGATTTCCAAGAGTTCCAAGTTCAAGTTCGAGTTCAAGAAGGCTGCATGTGCCTTCTTCTATGTTCAGACAGCAGTACTTTCTTCCAGGCTATAGGAGCCCCTTTGGAAGACCTCCTCCCCTCAGATCACTCTTCACCATCTTCAGCTATTTCTATTCAGACTTTTCAATGAATGTGACAAATCTCCAAAGAATGGGGATTAATGAGGTGAGTTGCAAAGTATCAAAAAGATGGAGTATACAAGCAGCAGCATAGCTACTTATATACTGCTAAGTACCACAGCCACAAAGTGAATGGAAGTGGTAAGTAGGGGGAATGGTAACAATGTGCAGCTATAGTACAGGAGATGGTAGGACAACAAAAGGACATACAAGTCATGACAAGTCAGTTGAATAACATATGGTAAAGTCATATCTGGTTGGATGGATATGGTAACACAACATTTGTATCAGAATGCAAAGTCAAACAGAGACAGAAAAGGAAACATAGGAATGAGATAATGGTAGCATGAGCTACCACAACATAAGTCTGTTGGGAGAGGTGCCAGGTATTACCCAGTAAGTGGCAAGGCAAGAGACAATGATAACAGCAACAAGTATGATGATGGGTGCAGAGTGGGCATGTAGTAGAGGTGGCATGTGTGATTGGGAAAGAACAGGGTTGAAGTGTAACATCACCCCCCTGTTAAGACTGGTGAGCCCCTGCTCGATGAGGGATGGAGCAATGCAACATGGGCATGTTATGACAGAAGGAGGAAGTGTGAGAGGTGACAGGGGATAAGATGGCAGCCTCATCAGTGGGGGTCCAATGCAAACCAGCCCCCATATGGCATGACCAGTGTCCCAAGAAGTGACAGTTGTAGCATGCATATGGGTGAAGGGGATGGTCATCAGGAATGGGGAGCTGTCCACCAAGATAGAAGTGCAGGTGATCATCAAGGGCAATGGTGATGAAAGGATGAGCAGGGATTTCATTTTGAGTCTGGATGACATTATGAATGGGGCAGTCAGCAAGACCCCAGCAAGCTTTTTCTAAAATGTCAACCCAGGTATATATGGTGGCACTGTTGGCTGCTGAGTCTGCCACAACAGTTGCTGCTCAGCAAAAGATCCCTTCTCTCATATCTCCCTCCAGATCATGCAATGTTTTAACCTCTTCCTTAGCATTGGGTAACCATGCTGCATCAACTACTTCTCTTCATTCTTTGTCAGCATGGAATCACAACCCCTTATCAGTTTCTTGGGCCAGCATCTCCTTTCAGTTGCTCTGATGAAGTCCCAATCTTCCATCCTTGATTGCAGAAGCCACCTCACATAGGATATCAAGCCTGCTTTGAGTGGATCTATCAGTTTTTGAGATTCAAAAGGAACAGGCTACATCCAGACCAAGATCTTTATGAATGAGCTTGATGATCTTGTCCTGAACATCTCCCATAGAGCTAATGGTCACACAAAGTAGATGTTTGACATAAGTGGCCTTTTCCTCAGGTTCACAAGCTTGGGTGGTGCCTAAGAAGTTTGGGACATATGATGTGACTATGTCTGATCCTTGGAAGATCTGACACAACAACCATAGACATTCACACTGTTCTTGTGAGTCCCCTTTGGGTGAGTCCCTGTCATCATACTTCATAAGAAGCCAACAGTAGTCAAAGAATTCAGATACTGAGGGTTCCAGGCTGACAGCTCCTTTGCAGATGGGGGTAAAGGAGGAAGGCCCAGAACAGGCTGGTATGTGCTCACATGGTATGGAGCAGGGGATGGATAAAGCAGGAATGGGTTTGTCATTGGGGTTTGGTCCTCTGTTAGGGTCATAGTCATAAAGCATGGCTGAGAGTCAATCAATGAGGGGGACCAAAGGGATAGGAGTTGGGGGGCATGCTCACTCCTTGCCCTTACTGGGCTTGGTGCAATGTATTGAGAGTCCCCCAAGAGGATGGAATGAGGCAGAGTCTGGAAGGGATTCTGGGGTACCGAATCAGATGGGTTCCTTTGAGGGTGACAGACTGTGGGAGGTGGTTGGTGCAAGTAGGAGTTTGATGGGGTATGATGATGGTACTGGCTGTGATGCAGACACAATGGAGATCTCCATGGGCTCTGTGTCAGCAAAGTCAAGTTCATCATGGGGGAAGAAGTAGTTGGAACCAGGGTTTTTGGTATTAACAGAGTGGGGAGAGGACATTTAAACAAGGTGGTGGGCAAGCTTGTAGTCATCCAGGGCTTCCTGCACATGGTCTTTTATATGTTCTTCAGGTTCCCAGGTGTTTATGAATGTGGGAACCCCATTTCCACTTAATGAGGTATTCCTTCCCCTTCTGGTGACCTTTACTGTGATGGTTGAGTATCATTTTGACTTCCCATTCCACCTCACTGTCAACCAAACCTGGCAGGGGCTGCACAGGTGATGGGCCATATTTGTCAGTTTCTGAATATGGGTATATGCAGGATGTATGAAAGACAGGGTGTACCTTCCAGGTTTCCAGAAGTCATAGTCAGACAGCCACTGGTGAGATGACTTTGATGATCTCAAAGGGTCTGAGTCATTGGGGCAATGTCTTTGACAACTGGCCTTGAGATCTCATATTTGCTGATTCAAGCCACACCTTATCTCCAACACTTGGTGGTGTGTATGTTCCTTTACTTTGGTTCCTCATCAACTCCCGTGGTTTCTTGTGGGAGAGTACCACCAGATTGTGATTGTTGGAAAAGGAGTTGAGATGTTCATCAACAGATGAGGCAGTGGTGATTCAAGTCTCAGGATATGGTGAGGGATCAAAACCATACAGCAGCAAGAAAGGTGTCTGTCTGTGGACAGAATGGATATGAGAGTTATGGGCAAAGTTGGCATCAGGAAGCTTTCAAGCCCATGAGTTGGGCAACTCTGTGCAGTAGCAGCATAGATATGTCTCAAGTTCTTGGTTAACTTGTTCACTTTCTCTTTTAGTCTGTGGGTGATACACCAAAGACAACTTCAGTTTGACCCCCATAACCTTGTATAGCTCCTTGGTGAAGGTGGATGTGAACTGCAGACCACAATCAGATATCAGGCTTTCTGGTAGGCCATATCACTGATAGATATATTGTTGGAACAGCCTTTTGAGGCCCATGGAGTCCATGGTCTTGTGGGTCAGTATGAACATGGCTGCCTTGGTAAGTCCCTGATCCACAACTGTTAGGATGGAGTCATATCCTTCTGAAATGGGAAGGTCAGTGATGAAATCCATTGAGATTTGTTGGAGCAGAAGCAGGTTGTTGGGAGAGGTATGTGGCGTGATGGGGAGCATGATCAGATGGGTGATGACCTTGTTTGCCTGGCAAAGCAGGCAACCTTTGATGTAGCCCCAGATTGACTTCCACATGCTGGGCCACCATACCTCTTTTACCATTTTCTTCACCATAGCCTTTATTCCTGGGTGGCCAGCCCATGGGTCATCATGATAATCTTTAAGGCATTGTTTTCTAGCATTCACTGGGATGTATAGATGTTGCTTGTATCATTTAGTTCTGTCCAAAGCCTTCTGCATGTTAGGGTTTTGTTCCAAGAGCATTGAGTCCTTTGGTGTTTCACTTGTGGCATGCTCATACACTTCTCCAGATATTGCATATATGCCCTTCTGATTCCAGTTGACCTTTGGCTCATCATTCATGATGTGTCATTCTGGTTCATTATCAGGCTTTAAGTCAGCTGACATGTGAGCTGAAATGTCAGTTTTGTCAGATTTCATGGATTTCACCCCCCATCAAGCCACATGGCAGTGGGTAGGGCTTCTGCAGTAACAGTGTCCTCTTCTCTATAGTCAGCACATCCTGACAAAGTGTCAGGCACCCCCATAAGTTTCCTGGGTGTATGGGAAAACATTAACAGATAGCCTTGTAGCATATCCAACCAGCATGCTTGACAAGGAGTCAACTTTTGAGGATGTCTCCAATACATAAGGTTATTGTGATCTGTAAAGACCACCATATGTTTGGTGGGTGAGATAAGATAGTGGCAGAATGCATTGAGAGTGCAAATGACAGCTAACATTTCCAAATCAAACACTTGATAGTGCTGTTCAGTGCCTTTGAGTGATTCAGGGAGGTAGTGGCAGGGGTGCCACTTGTCATTGGGTCCTTTTTGGGTGAGGACTGCACTGGTTCTGACTTTTGAAGCACCTGTAAATAGTGCAAGAGGTTTTCAGTGATCTGGGATCTGGAGAACTGGGGCCAAACATAAGAGTTCCTTAATTCAGTTAAAGGCACCACATTTCTTCCTTCTCCCAATGCCATTTAGTATCCTTTTTCAAAAGTTGATGCAATGGCCAAGCAATTTGAGAAAATGATGGGATGAACCATTGATAAAAGTCACAGAATGCAAGGAAGGATCTGACTTCTTTAAGGCATGTCAGCTCAGGCCAACTTTCGACCATGTCAGTCTTGACTGACACTGTTTGGACACTTCCTTGACTAATCTTCATCCCTAAAAACTCTACTTCCTTGGCTTCAAAGATGCATTTTGAAATCTTCAGGCATAGCTGTTCCTTCTTGCATATATTGAGAAACTCTGCAATGTATTTCAGGAGTTCTGGGATCATTTTAGCATGAACCACTATGACATCCATGTACCCACATTGCTGTCATCAATGTAGTTGTTTAGTGAAGGTTGTATCAATGAATCTCTGGAATGTTGGTGGTGAGTTACACTGCCCAAAGAACATGACAGTTGGTTCAAACAACCCTCTAGGGGTCAGAAATGCTGCTTTCCACTGATCCTCTGGTTTGACTCATATATTTGTAAAGCCCCAACAAACATTGAACTTAGTGAAGTATTTTGACTTGCATAATTCATTGATCATTGGTGGTATATTTGGTAGGGGGTACAAGTCATGGATCATGTACAAGTTGAGGTAGCAGTAGTCTTGAACAAGGTGCTTCTTCCCATCCTTTTTGGCAATGAAGAATACCAGTGCTGAGACTGGTGAATCCGAAGGTATGATTTTCCTGCATCCCAGATTTTCGTCAATAAATTCATCAAGATTCTTGATTTCATCAGGAGGCATCAGGTAGAGCATGGCCTTCTTCATCAGCTTTTTGATGTCTTTCCAAAACTCCTCTTTAGTCTGGATCTTGTGATCCAACCCTTTCCTGAAGTGGGGAAGGGGTATATCCATTTCAGAGAAGACCTCAGTGAACATTTGGTAATGTTCCAGTAAGTTGGGTATGTTGTGTGAGCCCACATTTATTTCAAGCTGTGTAGAAATAGTGGTGCAACCTACAGAGGTGTTCTTGACCTCATGCATATTGTCTTTCTTCTTCAGTGACTGTTCAGGGGAGTCATCCCAGCACCTGATTGTTTGGGTGACCCAGTCCATGACAGGCTTTTCCTTTTGCAACCAGGGCATGCCTAAGATTACATGCTCCTGTTTCTCCAAGGGTCTGACAAGGCATAATAGCACAAAATTTCAGTCCTTGATGCATCTTCAGAGGTACAGTGAGCAACAAAAATGTTGCAATGTTTGCAACATTTATGTTGCTCACTGTATATACTGCTAAGTACCACAGCCACAAAGTGAATGGAAGTGGTAAGTAGGGGGAATGGTAACAATGCACAGCTGTAGTACAGGAGATTGTAAGACAACAAAAGGACATATGAGTCATGACAAGTCAGTTGAACAACATATGGTGAAGACATATCCAGTTGGATGGATATGGTAACACAACATCTGTATTGGAATGGAAAGTCAAATGGGGACAGAAAAGGAAACATAGGAATGAGATAACAGTAGCATGAGCTACCACAATGTAAGTCCATCAGGAGAGGTGCCAGGTATTACCCAGTAAGTGGCAAGGCAAGAGACAATGATAACAACAATGAGTGCTGAGTAGGCACATACAGTGAGTGAAAAAACATGTGCAATGTTTGGCTGTTTTGTACTAAGTCCAGTGTAGCACCATGAGGCATGGGAATCCTGCTTATCCTTGGTGAGATGGGTGGTAGTATTCACTCTTGGCTACAAAATGGTCCCATGGTCATGTGTTTCAGTGCAGTATTCATTGAGATATGTCAATTATAAAACAGCTACATCATTGCACACATTTATTCACTTTTGGGCTGGCAGTAAAATCTGAGTCAAATGAAGAGATAATTGTGGTTGTTTGGTCCTACAAACAAAGATACACATATAAACATTATGTCTGAGTTTGAATAAGTTCACATACTTCTTTGTTCCCAACTTCTACCACCATGAGATGTATCTCCTCCACCCAAAGGAATACTATCCTGACTATGCTTGATGCTGGTCATTCTCCTGCCTCTATTGCCTCCAGTACTGGCCTACATCGCTCTACCATCTCTAGGCTTCATTCCAAGGAGCATTCCAGCCTGAAAAAGTCCACTGGAGGTCATCCATCCAAGCTTTCCCCTGCTAATGTCTGCCATGCCATCCACCTTATCTCAACTCAGAAGGCAGACAATGCTGTCCAGGTGACCAAAATCTCACCAATGTCATCAAACAGCCCCTCCACCCAAATACTGTCCACCAGCACCTGAAGAAGACTGGTATGAAGGCTGTGGTAAAGTGAAAATGACCTATCCTCTCTGCCAAGCATCACAAGGCAAGGTTAGACTTTGCCTATGCTCACAAAGATTGGACTTTGGAGGACTGGAAGAGGGTGGTATGGTCTGATGAGACTAAAATTAATTGCCTGGGGTCAGATGGGTGCAAATGGGTGTGGAAAAAGCCAGGGGAGAAGCTGAATGATAGGCTAGTAGAGGGGACACTGAAGTTTGGAGGAGGGCCTCTCATGATGTGGGGCTGTATGACCTGGGAGGGTGTTGGGTATGCCACCAAGATTGATGGTAGGATGGATGGAGACCTCTACCTCCAAATTTTGAAGGATGAACTACAAGATTCCCTTCAGTATTATGGTCTTCATCCTCCTGACATCATCTTCCAGCAGGACAATGACCCCAAGCACACCTGCAAGCAGGTCAAGGAGTGGCTAGAGGAGCAGGATTTTAGGACTATGGTATAGCCTGCACAGTCCCCTGACCTCAACCCCATAGAACATGCCTGGGGTTACCTCAAGAGGAGGCTTGCAGAGTATGAACACCCCCCTAAGGGCATACTGGAGTTGTGGGAGAGGACTCAGGTGGAGTGGAACAATATACCAGCTGAAGAGTGTCAGAAGTTGATTGAAAGCATGCCTAGGAGGGTTGAGGCAGCGCTTAAAGCAAAAGGAGGCTATACCAAGTACTGATATTCCCCAAATACCCCTGACTTTTCAAAAGTGAATAAACATGTGCAATGGTGTAGCTGTTTTATAATTGACATATCTCAATGACTACTGCACCAAATCACATGACCATGGGACCATTTTGTAGCCAAGAGCGAATACTACCACCCATCTCACCAAGGCTAAGCAGGATTCCCATGTCTCATGGCGCTACACTGGACTTAGTACAAAACAGCCAAACATTGCACATGTTTTTTCACTCACTGTAGTAGAGGTGGCATGCATGATTGGGAAAGAACAGGGTCAAAGTGTAACATTTCAAGAGGCTGCACAAATGGTGGCTGATGTGATAGGTAGTGTTGTACAGGGGGTGTGAATGGTGGCTGGGGCAGCATGGAAGTTACAGACATGGAAGACCAAGATGTCATAGAAAAGGTTCCAGCATGGTGTACATTAGTGCCCCTCGCCTTGGCAGGAGGGACAGACTGATTCATATGATCCCAAAATTTGAATTCCTTGTGTTGAAACTGGGCAGCTTCTGGCTGAGTCCAGTGAATGGTTAGTGTCATGACCATGCATCCACCCCAGCCTGTCCTGACCTTTCTGGACCCACCCTCATTGCCACTGACCTGTCTCTGCTCTGCTCCAATGCCTCCTGCTCTCTCCAACATTCAACTGATGCACCCATGTTCTATCTATTGTCAGACTCCATTGGTGTCAGTCAGCATCACCACATGACCATAGTAGTCACTGCCACTCAGCAACCTCCATGGGTCAGGTGATGCCCCTTCAAATCCCAAGGAGGCACCTTCCATTTCTGTCAATGGGCTGGTCTAGGCATGGTGCAGGGTCACTTCCACATTAGGCTTTTGGCCTACCTTCTGATTGGCTATTGGTGAGTGCTCCAAAGCAACTCCATTTCTGCACTTTCCCTTTTATATGCTTTGTCTTTGTCCTGTCCTTCACCTCTGCTGTCTGTACTTACACTCCACCTGAAGTTTTCTGACATTCCCATTCCTTGAAATTTTACTGTACTCCATACAGTACATATGTTAGTTCCAACATTCCAATACTGTACTGCCTTGATGGTGCATGTACCATATAAAAGCCTGCCACACTCAGCAGTGGTTCTCCAGTATGAATATCAACTTAGTTCCCTCCTCTACAGTCTTCAACCAGCCTTCTTCTCAGTTGTTGGCTCAGTACCAACTCTTCTCTACCTCCAAAATCCAAGGGCTGGGCTTGTACAAGGGGTCAGCACATGAGCTGAACCCAACACCCTCTCCAGAACCTCTGTTGTGACTGTTGGCCACCCTTCAGCCATTGTTGCTCTCTGTCAGCCCTCATTGGCCAGTCATTGGTCAATGTCAGCCTACCTTTGTGCTCATCCCCAGCCTCTGTGAGCATCAGAGACCATTGAAGTAGGGC
This sequence comes from Pisolithus sp. B1, assembly GCA_024663435.1. Lineage (NCBI taxonomy): Eukaryota > Fungi > Basidiomycota > Agaricomycetes > Boletales > Pisolithaceae > Pisolithus > Pisolithus sp. B1. The sequence goes on along the minus strand of JANFAA010000104.1, from coordinate 31,643 downwards.
CAGACTTAACAGTTGCATTATATATCATATCAGGAGGAAAACCCAGACATACCTTGATAAGCTTGTCCATCACAAGTTGCTCCACCTTGGTCACAACATTACAGTAGAAGTTCTCATAGTGCATGATACCATAGTGCATAATTCTCATTTTGCATCAGTGAAGCCCATTTCCCATGTTGCTTAAGGGTAAAATTGCATATTGCATAATGCATACTATTCTAGGCAGGATTATGCATTAATGGCATGCTGGAATATGAGTTTCCAACATCAGGAATGTGCTTACCCAAAGCTGAAGACAGTCTTCAGACAGTCCTTGGAAACTGCTACATCACTAATGAGTGGGCCCCCATCCTGAAAATAGTTATGGATGCTGAAGACAACATCCCAAAAGCTCTCAACAGATTAAACCAAGTAACAAATCACATCTTTGGTTGCCAAATCACACAAATCCAGAATTCAACAACACAGACCCAGACCTCTACTGCTGCAGCACAGCCCATCCTTCCACAACTTTCCAAAGCTGAAAAGGACTTAACAAAGGCTGTTGAGGACCTTAAACAGCATAAACAGATCATTGGGATGGCACTGACCTTGGAAGAAATGCTGAGTCCTGTTGAAGAGAAGGAGATTGGGGAATCAATGTACCAGTTTGAGGGTGGTGAGGATGAGATTGTCAAGCAGGTAAATCATGAAATCACAATCAAGGAGGGAGAGCTTGCAGAGGTTGAGTCAGATGATGAGGCAGGTGATGAGACTGATACCAGAGCTGAAATGGGGCTGGGAGACATGATCCACCTTTGTGAACAGATGGAGAAGGTATGCATTACTCACAGGACTGGAGAAACATCATTAGACCTGTTGCAGCATCTTCGATGGTTCAGGATTGAGTTGTGGCACCAGGAGCAGGCAACATTGCAGCAGACAATGCTGGGGCAGTGGTTTGGTGGCAATGGACTGTCATGTTAACAGTTAGTCATCCCCTGTCACACTTGTCACACCATGCTCAAAATGCATCTTTCTACTAATGCATCACTATAAGGGCCTTCCCAACATTATGCGCTATGAGCACTTCTACTGTAGCACCCTTCTCTGTGGAATATGCAAGCCCCAACCCCCCTGCAATGGTTGATGCCACATAGTATTCCCATTTCAGCTGTGTTTAAACTAAGTGATGTTAAGTACAGGGATATGTCAATAAATGTATGCTTTCCCAATTGTCATGACAGTTTTTGCCAGTTTTACAGTGGCCATTGGGTTGGATAGGTAATTGGGGCAGTAGATCATTGAAGTACCCTTCTTGAAACACCATATGATCACCTGCTTTGAATCAGTTCTCCTCCATGTAATCAAGAAGTGCCAAAACATCTGGCTCAGTCCAAGTGGCTCACAATTTCTGGTACTCAGAGCTTGAAGTAATAGATGGGGCCCCCCTTGAACCAGAAGCCCCACCTACCATCTTGCCACAATCAGAGCAAGTAGCAGGTTGGTGATGGAGATGAGGAATCAGCTAGCTCACAGGGGATCTTGCAACAAGTAGTTTGTCAAGCTGGCATTGCATCTGGGTGATTGGATAGTAACAATAGCACTTATCCTCATTAATAACACCACTCTGTGAAAGTCTACATGTAAACTCTGCACTGATTCTGTTTGCATGTGTTTTGTACAACCATGTGGGAAACCTGCTACTGCCTGCTACCATTCAGACCTATTGCACAGAGGGGTTGGAGCAAAGGGCAATGGGCAGAGCACTTTCCTTTAGGATTCAATTAGGTCTTGGACTTGGATAAAGGAGATAGGTAGTAGTTCTGAATGAGAACAATGTAAGAGAGATGTATATGTGTTGTGCTATCATCCTGGTACAATCCAAGGACCTTATATACATGTAGGCTGCACACAGACTAGGTGTGCTATCAGCATAAGTAAAACTACCATATTTGTAACTAAGAGGACCTTCCATATAGGTACAACTCTGTCTTTCTACTAGGAACATGTTTCCAGTAATCCAGTACATCAGCAAACTAGACATCACCTGGCCAGACTCCCAGTTCTCCCAGAAAGGTCCCCCTCTGGCCAGGACTGGCCAGACAGGGTTCCAGAGTTCCCAGAATCCCAGCCCATCACCTCTGTCCATACTTTACTATGCTTTTTTGCTAATGCCACTACCATTTTTTGCTAATACAACTACTACACTTTTTTACTAATGCCACTACCATTTTTTGCTAATACAACTACTACACTTTTTTGCTAATGCCACTACACTTTCAAGCTAACACTCACTATCACTCTGTCACACAGAAAACAAATCAAAAGTAGTAATATATTCAAATTCAAGTACTACCACATGATAGCCTAATGTACTACACTTTTTTGCTAATAACATTACCTACTACACTTTCCTAATACTACATACCATCTACTACCCTTTCTCCTAATAGTACTATGCTTTTTGCTAATACAACTACCAACTACCCTTTTTCCTAAAACTACTATGCTTTTTCAGTAATACTACTACCCACTACCACTAATTGAATAGGTAGTAGTAGTGGACTAATAGCATACACTACCCCATAGTAGGAATTGGGCTTTGTTTGGTTGGCTTTGGCTGTTTGTGCAAAAGGCATGAGTTTTGGTGTCCACTATATTGTATTTTGGGGTATTTTTTGGACTTCAAAAATTTTTGAGGCATTAGTGGCTGTGCCCACTACACAACAAACCTAATGATCACTACACTTTTTTGCTAATCACTTTTACTACACTTTTGCTAATCAATAGCGTACACAACACTTCACTAATCAAACCCTAATAAACACTACACTTACTTGGTAGTCAAAAAAGCGGAGTTTACTACACTTTTGGTAATCAAAAGTGTACACAACACTTGACTAGTCAAATACTAATAAACACTACACTTATTTGGTAGTCAAAAAAGCGGACTTTACTACACTTTTGCTAATCAAATATGTACACAACACTTCACTAATCAAACACTAATAAACACTACACTTATTTGGTAGTCAAGAAAGTGGACTTTACTACACTTTTGGTAATCAAAAGTGTACACAACATTTGACTAGTCAACTACTAATAAACACTACACTTACTTGGTAGCCAAAAATGCAGACTTTACTACACTTTTGCTAATCAACATGTACACTACACTTACTTGGTAGTCAAAACTGTAGACATCACACTACACAACAACACTACTCTTTTGGTAATAAAATGTAGATACACCCCACTAACTTTATTTTGTCTGTATCTCAACCATCTTTGCATGGATGGATGAGGTAAGCATACCTCTGTGGTCCTCTTGTCAGGTACTACAACTTTGATTATGACATCTTTGAAAAAGAAATTTGGAGACTTCAATTTTTTTTTGTATTTTGCAATTTTCTCACCCATTTTTGGGTATATCCACAAGATAAGCATATTCCCACAATCCTGTGATCATGGGCTATGACTTTTGTTATGACATCACAGTCATTCAGCCACTTTTATTTTGGGACACACCACATCCAAAGTGAATTTTGTAAATATCTCACCCAGAAATTGAGATGGTGCTGATGTAAGCATATTCCCATGGTCCTGTGATCATGGGCTATGACTTTTGTTCTGACAGTGGCTGTGCATCTGGAAGGTCTGGGGGGTCTGGGACTCTGGAATCATTGGTACAGATAGTCTGGGTTTCTGGGAAGCTGGGGAAGGAATGGCTAGTTTGCTGATGTATAAGAGAACACCATAGAATAGTATGGAATGTACTATTCATAGAATAACAATCACATGTAAGTGATATAACCAGTAAATGTTTCAACAGGACCCTAAGGGCCTGGCCTAGGAAGGCTTGGCTTGCTTGGCCCACTGGCCCAGGCTGAGCAAATCACTAATTGAAACCATTTCAGGTGACTACCATGTGATTTCTCTGTATGGCAACTGTGCTGTCTGTATACCAGGGCTTGCAGAAACTCAGCCAGATTGTGCCAGATAGTATACAGTGCCCCATGAATGGGGGTGGGGGTCCCTGAGTTAGTGTTGCCACAGTTCAACAAACTGCCTCAAGCCATTGGCCATAGCTCACTCATTTCAATAGCTATTGATTTTTTTTTTGAATTTTCACTTGGGAATATGGGGCTATGACCCCTGATAGTTTGTTTGCTGACTAAGCTGCTCAATCCCTTGCAGTTTGGGCCTCCAAACCAAACTGGCATGGTGTAAGTGCTCAGAGTGAAGCTAGGCACATGCACTTTTTGCTTGGATACCAACAATATTGGTATGGTTGGCAAGCGCGATCATGATCATACTCAACTAGTGAAAAACGAACGGAACATATCCCTACAGATGACTGGACCCGAGGGTATCCGTTAAGTTTCTATGTGTTATACTTAGGGTACCACCAAAAGTATAGCCAAGAAAGTAAAAGCCTGCCAAGAAACGCGAGTCAATGTCCCTCATCTTTCCTACTTTCCTCTACTCCGAAATCTCTCGGTATCTCGCTTGGAGGTGCATCTGCTCCAGATGTCCGTGCAACGATGTACTTCCCAATTGGAGCAACAGCAGCCAAACCACCCGGTAGCCCCTCCGCACTCTCGTGGATGGAAACCGTAGATAGCGTGCGCAAAAGCTGACGTGCTCCGATATCTGCAGCCGTAGATGGTGCTCTCGAACGCGCGGGAACGACATATGTCTGCCCAGGGAACGGCACCGCGTTGCTGTTCGTCGGAAGGCCATCCGTACCACTGGGCCATGGGTGCTGCGATGTGGATGCAGGCGGAGAGTTATAAGTAGATGGCTGGCGGGGAAGTTGTATGATACTGGACCTCCTCGCGTAAGTGACCAGGGGATCCGTTGGTGTAGGTGTGGGACCCATACGTGGCACAATCGTGCTAACAGCTGTCTCTGGTCCTTCTTCGATGCGTTCGGGACTGCCCACCAGTGGAAGTGATCCCGAATCCAAAATCTTGCCGGTCTCCTCTCTCCCTGTGGGTCCTTTGACAATTGAACGTGCCGGGGATCCTTTGCCAGAAGATTGGCTAGACTCCTCAAACACTGGGGGTAATGGAGTCTCTTCCTCTTTGAGTCCTCGCACATCCAATCTATAGTCATGGATCTCATTCCAGATCGCCTCCCGGAATTCCTCCAGCGTCTCCAGTTTCTCGATATCCTTCCACTTCTCGAATTTATTTGCGCACTCTGGTTCATCGCTATCGTCGTGATACGTAGACAACCACGGGTGCGACAGCGCTTCATGCACAGTGATGCGCGACAACGGGTCAAATGAAAGCATCTTCTGTAGGAGATCCAAAGCTTTTCCTACATCAACAGGGGTGAAACAGTATAACGCGACATGGTTACCTTGATAGTCTGCTGCCGGAAGTAGCCTCGAGAAGGGGACGGATTCTGTGACCGGAAGCGTTCTCACGTAGATTTGTGCCTGGTACTCGTAAGTCAAATGAGCCGCACGCAATTGGTCGTTGATACCTTCTCACTTCCTATTCGTTGGATAACGGATTCTTCTGGAGTACCTATTAGCAGAGAAACTTAATTAGGTAACTGATGTCATATGCCGTGGGACACGCTCACCCAAAACATCAAATATCTTGTTAAGTTGATCCACTGTCGGAAGGCAACACTCGTCAATAGTACATGACGGAGGATCTCAATCACCTACCATAACTGAGAGGATGACATTCAGCTGAAATTACGAATGAGGTGCGGTCGGACTTACTCTTTCCCCTTGAATAGCGGCCTCCCGAGTAGTAGTTCTGCGAAAATGCATCCTATAGACCACACATCAACTGCTCCAGTTGAGACGCATAAATCAGAGACATTGCAAGGCATATTTAGCTTACTCGCTGTCGTGTATCGTCTATAAACACAAATTGAGGAACGCTGCAAGTAAAAAGGGCTCACGTATGTAATCACCTGAACGACAACATGATTTCCGGTGCTCTGTACCACCGAGTAGCAACGTATTCAGTAAGCTGACCACCGATATGTTCATCTGGTGTGGAATCGAATCCTCGGCTTAAACCAAAGTCGCATATCTTCAGTTCGCAGTCTGAGTTCACCAATAAGTTTCCAGGTTTGAGATCTCGGTGAATGACAGAAGCGGAGTGTATGTACTTCATCCCTGTGCATTGAGTAAGTACGACGCATGCGTGTTTACATGAATAGGGACCTCGAAGGACTTGATAAAGGAAATATTGAACGTGCTCGTTAGTAAGAGTCTGACCAGACTTGATTATCTGGTGCAAATCCGCTGTGGAATCCTAGTGAAATGGACCCCGACACCAGGAAAGAGAACACAAACCTTCCATAGGCTACAGAGCTTACTGTCAGCCGAACCTCTCCGCAACGCAGATGCTAGTGGCTCACCTCCATGAAAATGTATCTACAGCGTAAGTGAGTATCTCAGAAACATGTCAGAGGAAGAGTACGAACATTTCTTGAAAGTCAGGATAAATAGCGTCCATATCGATCAACCCCGTAATGTTTTCATGATTAGAGAAATGTCTGAGAAGGGTGATCTCCCGGAGCGCCCTCTTGGCGAGTTGAAGCTTTTCGAATATCCGTGTCACTAACTTTATAGCAACCGTTTCACCCGATATCTGGTCTGTTGCCGATCTGGGGCAGGGTAAGTACCTTCATTGGTCATGGAACACGTCTCACGCACACAACCACGCCGTACGCACCCGACCCCATCTCCCTTACCAGCTTCCACCGTTTCTCGACATGGAAGGCCTTTCCAAAGGACGACATGAACGTGTGGTACCCTCTGTAAATTGCTGTTGTTACCAACCGCAGCCACGGACACTAGGACACGTACTTCTTCCGCATGTTGCACTCGGCGAGTTGACTGGAATTCCTTCTGACGAGTGATCTGCCGCGATCCAGGACCTCTGAGTCGTTGGATGCAACTACCGGGGAAGACTGATCGTCGTTCTCCTTTGTGTTGCTTGCCATGAGGAGCAGTGTGAACGAGGGTATTACCCAACCTCGTACTTCTGGGTCGTGCCGCCGCCTTGCCGATGGAAGTTAACACACTCACCTCGTGTGGCACATGCACCACTCTATGGTATACTGTACGCCGTTTATATATTGTTCTACCTGTCGTGCTCGGACGCCAAGATAAGGCGAGCTGTGCGCTGTTTATATCAATCGGCAATTTACGTATATAGCTCTGCACACTTAATTTGCCCGCGGGAACCGCAGCAACTGGAATATGAAAAATATTACACCTTCCGTCGAAAACTCTCACTTGTTCGAAGACTTGCCAGCCTCGGGACACGACGAATCTACTTGCTACTTACTCCTCGTAATCTCTTCACTTCAGTCCAATTTCCGTGTCCAGCCCACTTGGTCCAACCTTTTTTCAATTTCCGCCACAACTCAGTCTTGGAGGAAAAGCACCGCTTTGGCCTCCGCATGGCAATAAAATGCAAGGCGCAAGCAGTTTGCGGAGGCTTTGAATGATGGAAGAGCCACCAGTACGTTTGCCGAATAACGCTCAACGCAGGCGTGAATATGTTACCAGACGCGCAAGACCGGTGCAACTCGTCTCCGAGGTAACACTTGCCAGCCAGTGTGAAGTTGCGGTGCGCAAGAAATGCAAGTCACAATAGGGTTGTTCAGACCTGATTTCGACGGCGGATTTCCCGTTGATTTGGATGTGGATTTGGACATGGATTTCCACTTGGTCATCCAAATCCACCCAATGGATTTGACTTGTGGATTTCACCAGTGGATTTGGAAATTCAGTCGGAGCTTAAAAATTTTACTAGCATCGTAGCTACCTCAATTCCCTTGTATTATGGGTGATTCTAGTGCTTTTGCTATGGTGAAATCTCAGGCAAGCAACCCTGGCAAGTCTTCTAAGCCTTCCTCTCAACTTCTGAGTGCAAAAAAGTCCAAGAAGAGTGCAGTTGTGGACTCTGTGGACTCAGAGAAAGAGAATAACCTGGAGCCTAGTAAGAAGAGGATCTTGATCCAGTGAGTGCCCTTCCACTGCAAACTAGAGGTGCTAATTACTTCATAGCTGGTCAAAGCTAGAGAACTTCCACATTACAGATGCACTTCTAACCCTGATTGAAGACTCTGTGACATGGAAGGGAGTCTTTAGCTTTGATAAGGGAACTGACCCAGACCCAACCCCAACTGGCAAAGGCAAGAGTCTTGCTCAGCATTGTGCTGACATTGCCACAGCTCTTTTCCTCACTGAGGACTCAGAGTGGCCTAAGGATGACCTTGGGGCACTGAGGGGTGTTGTTAAGAACTGGGTTGCAAGGTGAGTATCATCCTTCATCATGGCATACCAACTACTGATACTTAGTTGGCCAGTCTCAAATCTACATATATGGCTTTCTGCCAGGACCTTGGCAAGACTGGTCATGGCTTGGTAGCCTCTGGGAGGGAGGGAGAGCTTCAAGAGGGTACTACAGCAGCTAATGCCTGGGGTGAGTTGCACATTTATATATGTTGGGTGGTTGTAGTAATTTGTATGCAGAAGTTATCCAGGAGAAATTCCCCTGGTATTTATGCATGCATGCATTGATGGGGACTAGCCCAGTTGTCAGTAGGAAGGCTGTTGCCAACAGCAGGTCTGCAGTAGACCTGAGTATTCTTGATGATGAGGAAGAACAAGAGGTAAGTGTGCCCATCATCAGATATGATTGTCTGTCTCACTAGTCATACATAGTTTTGCTCACCATCCCCTGTTGGAGATGCTGACCTCCCTGGATCTGATCCCCTCTCTCCTGGTTCCCCAGGAGGATTTTTTGGGGGAGATGTGACTCCACTGAAGCTAAAGGTAACCATTCCTTCAAAGCATGCCTCTGACTCTCCTGTGGTCAGATCTGCTAAGAAGTGCAAGGGTCCACAAGACTTTGTTGCTGATATGGCAGAGGCTGAACACCAGGCATGTCTTCAGATGAACAAGACTAATGCAAAGCTTTTCATTGAGAGGGAGAAGATCAAATGGGAGGCTGCTCATGATACTGCCATCACTGTGGAGTGCATGTGCTTGGAGGCTCAGGCAGAGCAGGCTGCTGCCCAGTGTGCCCATGAACTCCTCATGATGGAGAAGCAAATTGACTTGGCTCATCTCTGTGCTGGATACCCTGCCCCAGTCATTGATCCCAACCTTCCCCATTAGATACATGGTCTACAGATACCCTTGTCACTTCTTTAAGTCACTTTTTTTTGTGCTACACTGATCTTTACTTGTGGAACTGAATTCTACAGATACCCTTGTCATTCCTTTGCATCCCATTCATTCCTCTGCTACCCTGATCTCTACTAGTAGAACTGATTCTACAGATACCCTTGTCATTCCTTTATATCTCCTTCTTTCCTTTCTACCCATCCTTTCATTAGCCCTACTCTCTTTCAATATGCCCCACACAGAGCAGATTGCTCTGATGACATGGTTAGTGACAAGGTGAACAGTCCCATACCCAATCCCTGCCCAGAGTGCAACCATTGTAGTGCTGATGGCATTCCCATAGTGGCCAAACCAATAGAGAGCAATGGCCAACTGTTGCTCAACAGGAATCTGTGGGATATTGGACTGATTATGGAACACTGGATCAGTGCATATAATTTCCAGGAGAGCATCAAAACACTCTGGGGTCATCCTGACAAATGCATGAAATATATCTGGCCTATTATGCTTCCAATCACCAAGAAGCAAGTGGAGGCTTTGATCACTTTTGGGGATTGGGTGGTGCTCAGCCAGATATCTACGAGAGTGGAGTAAGCCCATGAGCTGCAAGAGTGAATCACTGGCTGTGGGTATCTCCATATCTTCAGCATCAGATAAGCTATCAGTACTTCCACTGTCCTCTGAGCCAGAGTCTGAGTCTGAGCTGGTCTGTGGATCCACTAGAGCCTGAGATTCAGAGCTGAGCATAGCAAGATAGGCTGGAAGGATTGCCACAGTGAGCTGCTGCCGTTCGGACTGAGTGGGCATAGTTGGATGGTATGTAGATACAGCATGCTATCTACTCGGTGACTACTACACTGCACACGCAGTTTTCAAACTCCGCCTGTGGTACGGTAGCGAAATCCATGCGAAATCGAGGGATGTCAGAGCTCAAAGCGGATTTCGCATGGATTTCGCAGTCCAAATCGACAGCCAAATCCACGTCCAAATCGACGGGAAATCCACCATCGAAATCAGGTCTGAACAACCCTAATACTAAAGACCGGAATCAACCTTGGTCCTGTGTGTTCGGCAGGAATAATACGTACCGTAAGGTATTTGATGAAACCGCCTTGCCTTGTCTAGTACCTGTAGGTCTGAATCGTAGTGGCAGATCCGATTCCAAGCCCTCTTCCTCAGTGAAGTTAAAATATCACGATTCAATGTTCTACAGATAACTGCTAACCTGCCCAGTGGGTGTCAAGGGCGCGGATAAGCAGGGAAGCTGTTGCAGCAATTCGCAACTAGCTGAGGTTAACGTTTCACGCTTGTCCATGGATAGCCCAGGTCTAGCATGACAAGCTGGCACCAGACGGCTGTGGATCGAATGGAGTCCAGATATGAGCCATGACGCGGACGTCTGACAAATCATAAGGAGCGTGCGTTGAGTCAGTCGCCACCGCAAAACCAATCGGAAGTATGTTTGCCGGGTGAGGTCATCAGAGGTAAGGAACCCCAAGTAAGGTACAGAGAAAATGGGCAAGTTGTGCAGAGATCCGATGAGAGGTCCATGAAACCAGGTGTCCACTGAGTTGCACGTCATCCGGGGCTGGGAGTGCACATGTCGCAGCGGTAACTGAGAAGAAATCTATGAAAGCCAATTGCAGGAAATGATTTCCGCCATGCACAAACAAAGTTGTCAGACTGACAGACTCGGAGACAGGAGAGACAGGAAGGAGAGAGCGCAGCAGCCGAGGGTTTAGTCATCCGTACTTCGACACGCTACATCGCTCCTTCAAAGCTTCAGCTTCAGTCAGTTCGTGCTAGGTGTGCAACACAACCGCATCCTCGAACACAACGTAGTACGAAGAAATGTCCCTCAATTCCCGGGAGCTACGCCGAGTGAAGTCCATAGACGACAATACATGCTTCGCCCCTTCGACCATTCTCTCAGATGAGATACCGGGCGTTTGTGAAGGCGATCGTGAACGATCGCTAGTGTCTCGAATATCCACCTTTTAAAGCCATAGCGATGCCTATGCACGCAATAGTCAGCTCTGCCTTCGCTGCACGTAGTGAAACTTATGTGGATCTTCATGTCCATGCCTCTCCACCCATGAAGCAACGTGAGATTGTCGGTCATTCAAGGAATACCCATTTGAGCCCGTCAGCCGTACTGTGTCGACTGCACCCCCTTATTGTATTCGAAGGAGTTGTGTTAGACGATACCACCAATGTGCGGAGAGCCGTGGACCCTGTGAGTGTAATTTTCACAAAATCCCCATCCGTTCGACTACTTTTCCCTCCAAGTGCGTATGGCACGGGTCACATATCAATCTGGTCAAGAGCTTCCAGCCGCGTACGATTGAAATAGACGGTGATCTCGTAAGACTGAAAGGGAGGTCATCGTTCGTTCAGTTGAAGGACGTGCGGTTGAGAACTCACCGTTGCGAGTCCTGGGCCTGAGGCAGAGACGTGACCAAGGTTGGGAGGTCGGCGAACGAAAGAGAAGCCCAAATGAGGAAGGCAGAGGTGACGGTACTCAAGCAGGCAGGCGTCCAAATGCGAGATGTCGGTATTGCGAAGTATTCTGTGTTCGAAGCGGAAAATTTTCTGGCATGAATGCAACCGAGACTCACTGCAATCATTTTCAAAATCGTTCAAAGATGTGCCTTGGTATTATCAGGATGGAATTCAAACCTAGGACCGAGGAACATGCCTCTTGCCAAACGCATGGACGCAAAGGTACCGGTGGGCTCCCATCGAGTGAATTCCGCCCAGTTGAGAACCTACAACAACGCGAGACGGGGATGACATCACTGGCACCACCACTAAGCATCCGAGTCATCGCGAATGGCGACCGGTGACACGAGGCGTTCCCAACATTGACAGTGAAGGCGTGAGACAGAAGTTGGGCCTGCGAGTTTCAGTGAAAATAAGCGTTGCGGGGGTAAGATCATCCCATTTGATCGCTCAGCGTTGTTGCTGAAAACCAACGTCAATATCTCGTTCTATTGAAAGTCCCCGTAGTGCACTGTGATGCACACTGACGGACAGTACCCTCTGCCCTCTCCCGCATCCCGACCGCGGAGGGATGCATCTAGAAACTTGGGTTGTGAGCTCAGAGCACACGACCGGTCCTTGGGGGATCGCTATTATCCGGTGAACAAGGCGGCTCAACCCCGAAGCTACACGAAGTGTGTTGGCCGCTTAAGATGAGGACAGCCATCCTACGTCTCTCTGTCCCGTACTTCTTCTCGTTGCGATGAGATTCTGTGAGCCTGTACATACAAGCGGGGACCCGTATCGATACACTAGACTAACACCTTCGAGATGTTAATTGCATGGCATGGCTCTTGAGATTGAGACGCACCTTCGCAGTCCGCACGCACGACCACGGATCACAGCAACTTTCAGTTGTCAGAACGTACTGTTTCTGTGCAAGACTCCCGGGCAGCATGTCCGAAGATAGCGTGTATGAAGATGGGAACAGGAAATGGTACTGATACGGTCGTGATCCTGATCGTTGACGATTCAAATTCTGTACGTCAGGAAAAAAAGTGTCACAACAAAAACACCGGATTGCTTCCCGTATCATGTGTGCCAGTCCGAAACCTTCGGCCCAATAACAAAATCCAACCCTCCTAACATCCGGGCCCCGCTGCACAGTTTTGCGACTAAGGCATACTACTTGCTTTGATCCTTCTGCATACTGTGATGGGTTGCGTCGCAACTCCCATCAACAGGAACTATCGGAGTCCATTGCTTTTCTGCCAATTTCACGAAGGCTAGGGGCTGTCTGTATGGGTCGAGCTTGACAATAGGGATGGAAGACAGGTGAGTGCTTGGGACGGAGCGTCGTAGGTGAGAACATCTGTGCTAGGTAAGTGTGAGCGGCGTCACTTCGAGCGACAAGTCACTGGGCCTGGACGGGAACAAGGAAGGAGAAACACAGAGACAATAGGTACGCTCAAAGTTGGCGCACACGGTTTCGCTCACGCTCACGCTCTCGCTCATCACCCCCCAATTAGATATATAAGGAAACTTATGTAATCATCAACGCGCTGTTATCTTCTTAGTCTAGATAAAAATCACTGTAATCCAACAACTATGCCCCAGCCCAGCCTACATGAGCAGTATCTTCGCTACTATATGCTCTTTATGGCCTTCAGGGACCTGCATCAACCACATATGACCATTGAAGAGGCAGCTCAGCAGCTCAATCTAGACATTTCCTGCATTCTTGCTATCCAGCAAACTCGTTATCTCCAAGGTCGATCCTCTGTTCCCAGGGCAGGGAACTTTCATGTTGCTTGGGAGTATGCACAGAGCCCCTCTGACTATCATCGCTACACCAATATGCTGCGTGTTTCACCTACTGTCTTTGAAGTTATCCTGGATTTAATTCAAGACCACCCAGTATTCTCCAATAATTCTAATAACCCCCAGACTCCAGTTAAGACACAACTGGCAGTCACTCTCTTCCGTATGGGGCGTTATGGGAATGGGGCATCACTGGAGGATATTGCTCGTCAAGCTGGGATCTCTGAAGGGTCAGTGGAATTGTTTACAGGGAGATGTTTTGAGGCCATAGAGTCTCTCCATGATGCCTTTGTGCACATCCCTACAGCTGAAGAAAAGGAGGCTGAGAAGGTCTGGATGGATAATCATCTGGGATTTAGGGGCACCTGGAGGGAAGGATGGGTGATGTATGATGGAACAATTGTTGTTCTCTACTCCAAACCTGGGCTCAATGTGTTATGCCGCAGTTCCGTGAAGTACCTAAGAAAGGTATAGGAACAGAGAGCGGTATAATAAGTTCGTCGAGAGTATCACCAAAGAACAATGGCGGTCGACGAAGGAGTACCTCGGTGCGATTAAGACTTTGAGCACCCTTGGACGACTCACTCGTATTCCCAAAGAATGGAAATAAATGAGGCGTGTTGCAAGGTAGCGAAAAGATAGGGAATACAGCGGTAAGGTAGTCTCTATATATACCTAAGCTGTAGTGGGCTAGAGGCCCAAAGGAAACAACGTCCAGGGCCCACACTAAGTGGGCATCCTATCGTAAATGGTTTAGGTAGCCAATGGGAGCAAGCACATGAAGTGGGCTCGCTGCGGGAACGTCAACTATGCGCAGCAGTGCGCAGCTAAAGTACAAACGGGCAAGGGACAACGATGAGTCACTGAAGAGAAGTGGAGTCGCGAGTACGGAAGCTAAACGTGGACCCATTGAGGGGTACACAGCGTATCTAAAGGAGGAGATGGGGTTAGGCCCGTCAGACGTAGATGGCGTAATCGGTCAGGGACTGATTACCAAAGATAAAGGCCCGAAGGCCGGTTCCCGAGTATAACGTGCATCCCAATAAGGAATGCGATGACGGAGCATCCAAAGACGACGAGTGCGGGAGGACCGAAGGCGCGTATGCAGAGCTGAGTACCGGAAACGGAAGGTCCGGGGTCGAGGCGTAACATCACCCCCCCCTCAAGATCGGCGAGCTCCTGATCGACGAGTTCAGAGGGTGTGCGGCGAGGTCGAACGACGACCGGAGGCGGTCGCGACGGGAGGCGAGGGATCGGGAGGGGGCGATTGAGAGACAGGCAGAGCGAACGGATAGACAGCGGCCGCATGTCAAGCATCCATCCAGCGAGAACCTGACCCATGTCCGCAAGACCAGTGGCCTATATAGCCACAATCGTAACACGCGTAGACGTGAAGAGGATGGTCGGTGGGAACTTGAATACGTCCTCCGAGGTAAAAGCGCAATTTATCCTCGAGCATGAGAACGATAAACGGACTGGGCAGGAAGGAACTCAGTGTGTGAATCGCGTTATATGGCTTCTGATTGGCTATCCCCCAGGCGCTCTCGCATGACTTATCAAGGAAAGTTTCCCAATCATAGACGGTGGCGTTGGTCGTAGAGTACCTTGTCAGGACGGCAGCGGCTTGCCTGAAGACCCGTTCCTTCGTTCGTTCTTCCGACTCCGTGGCCGGAGGAGGCGTCTTGACCTTAATGTAAGGGACGGATAACCTTGAAGGGTCAACTCTGCTAGTCTCTCGGTCTCCTGAGGCGTCAGGGGCGGTCCACGGCGATGTTTGGAAAGAACCCCACTCAGGGGGCGGTGTTGAGTGTACCTTATGAAACCCCGATCCTCCTCTCTCTGCAGCAGCAGCCACCTGGCATAGGACATCCAGACCAGTTCTTCCGGGTCTATCAGCCGTTGAGCGGCGAAAGGAACCAGCGACCAGCGGTCCTAGATCTTGATGTAAGATCTGGACGACATCGTGTTGGACTTCCCCCATTGCGGAGATTGCGGCACGAAGGGTACTTTCGAGGAAGGTGGCATTGCCAGTAGAGTCGGGGGTTTTAACCGTAACGTCGAGAAACCTCGGAACATATGAAGCTACTACGTCTGATCCTCGGAAGATCTGACACAGCAGCCATAGACGTTGCTCCTGTTCTCGTGAGACCCCGACGAGTGGGTCCCCTGGGTTGTACTTCGTAAGCAGCCAACAATAGTCGAAGAACTGTGCTGTCGTGGGTTCCATGACGGCGATTGCTGAGGTCGGCTGCTCGGTAGCGAGGGAAGGTCCGGAACCTTCCAGTAAGTGCTGGCGTGGTATGGTTCCGGCGATGGGTAAAGCGGGTAGCAGTCAGGAGGAGTCGGCTTGGTTGTGGGAAAAGCCATTGTTGTAGGGCGCGGCTGAGAGTCGATCAAAGAGGGGGACAGCAGGCATTGGCGTAGGGGGTCGGTAGCGGGCCTTGCCCTTGTTCGGTTTGGTTCGGCGTAACATGAGCCCTCCGAGAGGGCGGAAGCCGGAGGTGTCAGAAAGGGGTTCACATGATGAGGGAGCCTCGACGTCCGTGGATGACGGAGCTCCGGTGAGCGGGCGAGCGAGTAACTCGCGTGGGAGGGGAAATGAACCGGAGGGGGAGTGTGCGGGGGAAGGTGCGGAGACCTCCATGTAGTCGTCTGCGAGGCAGGAGGCGAGTGTGGATTCATCGTAGTCGAAGTAGTCCGAGCCAGGATTTTCGGAATTTACGGAGCGGGGGCTTGCCATTTAATTGAGGCGACGGGCGAGTTTGTATTGTTCGAGCACTTCCTCAGCGTGCTCCTTTATATTTTCTTCGGGCTCCCACGTGTTAGACGAATGAGGGAAACCGACCCACTTAACAAGGTACTCGTGGCCCTTTCTGCGCCCCTTGCTCCTATGGTTGAGCACCATCTCCACTTCCCATTCGATTTCATCATCGACCAGATCCGGAAGAGGAGGCGCGGGCGTACTGCCGTATTCAGCAGTCTCGGTAAACGGGTAGATCTGTGACGTGTGGAACACCGGGTGTACTTTCCAGGTGGGCGGCAGACCCAACTTAACAGCCACCGGCGAAATTACCTTAAGGACCGGAAACGGTTCAAGACGTCTTGGTTCTATTTTCGAAGACTGTCCCTGAGTGCACAGATTGCCAGCGTCCAGCCATACCCGATCGCCTTCCTTTGGTTCAACGTAGCCTCCTTTTGACCTAGACCGCATCACGTCCTGTGCCTTCTTGTGGCTAAGTTGGGCGATGTCGCGATTTATCGCTAACGACTGGAGCCAGTCGTCCACTGATGGTGCAGCAGTGGGGCGTGTGGCAGGGTACGGAGAGGGGTTGTATCCGTAGAGAAGTGAGAACGGAGTTTGTCCATGTACGGAATGGATTCGGGAGTTGTGGGCGAACTCGGCATCTGGTAGTTTTCGGGCCCACGAGTTGGGCAACTCCGCACAGTAGCACCGCAGGTACGTTTCAAGCTCTTGATTGACGCGTTCGCTTTCGCCGTTTGTTTGAGGGTGGTATGCGGAAGAAAGCTTGGTTTTGATTCCTAGCGACTTGTACAGCTCTTTCGTAAACGCTGATGCGAACTGTGGACCACGATCAGAGATTACCGCCTCAGGCAGGCTGTACCTCTGATAGATATATTGCTGAAACAGGTGGGCCAGGCCCACGGAGTCCACGGTTTTGTTGGTCGGTACGAACACTGCCGCCTTTGTAAGTCCTTGATCTACCACGGTTAGGACTGAGTCATATCCTTCTGACTTGGGTAGGTCGGTGATTAGATCCATTGAGATCTGTTGAAACGGGAGCCTTGTTTGCCTGGCATATCGGACAGCCTTTGACGTAGTCGTGGACCGATTTCCACATCCCGGGCCACCAGACTTCCCTATTCATCCTTCTCGTCATGGCCTTTATTCCAGGATGTCCGGCAGCGGGGTGATCATGGTAGTCGTGGAGGCACTGTTTTCTGGTCTTCGGCGGAACGTAGAGCCGTTGTTTGTATCGCTTAGTTCCGTCCGACATTTTCTGCACTTCGGGGTTTTCTTCTGAGAGTGTACTGTCCTTTGGCGTTTCGCTCGTGGCGCGATCGTACACATCTTGGGATATTACGTAGACCCCTTTTTGCCGGTCAACCTTTTTCTCTTCTGTCATGCAGCATTGATCCGAAGGCAATGTGGGTTTGTCGGCGAAAACCTCGGGCTTGGTAGCGGAATCGTCGGAATTTACCCCCCCCCTCAAGCCACATTGCATCGGGGAGAGCAGCGGCTGTGACTGCCGGTTCGTCGCCGTAATCGGGGCGACGCGAGAGGGCGTCCGGGACGCCCATAAGTTTACCGGGTTTGTGGGTAAAGAGCACCAGATAGCCTTGAAGCATATCCAGCCAGCGAGCTTGTCTAGGGGTAAGTTTTTGCGGATGTCGCCAGTACATAAGGTTCTTGTGATCCGTGAAGATTACCGTAGGTTCTACCGGTGATATTAGGTAATGCCGGAAAGCATCCAACGCACGTATAACAGCGAGCATTTCCAGGTCGAAGACTTGGTAACGCTGCTCAGCCCCTTTGAGTGACTCCGAAAGGAAATGGCACGGATGCCATTCATCGTCTGGTCCCTTTTGAGCCAGTACCGCGCCGGTTCCGACTTTTGAGGCGTCGGTAAAGAGGGCGAACGGTTTTCAGAAGTCGGGGATTTGTAACACCGGTGCTGAGCATAACAAGTCTTTGATTTTTAGGAAAGCTTCGTTTTCCTCGTCATTCCAGTGCCATTTGGTGTCCTTCTTCGACAGGTTGTGGAGCGGTCGTGCCAGTTGCGAAAACGATGGGATAAACCTGCGGTAGAAGTTACAAAAGCCGAGAAAAGACCGTACGTCCCTTAGATTATGAGGGGTCGGCCAGCTTTCGACAGCGTCGGTTTTGACGGAGACAGTTTGGACGTTTCCTTTTGAAATCTTCATTCCCAAGAACTCGATTTCTTCGGCCTCGAAGACACACTTGGACAACTTGAGGTGCAGCCGTTCCTTTTGACAGATTTCAAGGAACTCCTTAACGTATTTTCGTAGCTCGGGAACGGTTTTGGCGTGAACCACTACGTCGTCCATGTATCCACACTGTTGTCGCTTGTGGAGTTGGTCGGCGAACGTGGTGTCCATGAATCATTGGAAGGTTGGCGGGGAATTGCACTGCCTGAAAAACATTACCGTGGGCTCGAAGAGACCTTGCGGTGTTAAAAACGCGGCCTTCCACTGGTGTTCCGGTTTAACCCGTACATTAGTGAAACCCCACCGTACATCAAACTTGGCGAAATACTTCGACTCGCATAACTCGTCTACCATTTGCGGGATATTTGGCAGGGGGTACGAGTCGTGGATAGTGTGAGAGTTGAGGTATCGATAGTCCTGCACCAACCGTTTGGTACCATCCTTTTTTGCTACGAAAAATACCGGCGCCGAGACCGGTGAATCTGAGGGTACTATCTTGCCGCACTGCAAGTTTTCGTCGATGAACTCGTCTAGACTTTTGCGTTCATCGGGTGACATCGGATACAGCGTCGCTTTCTTCATTAGACTCTTGTTGTCTTTCCGAAAATCGTCCTTCGTCTTGATCTCGTGATCTAGACCCTGACGAAAGTGAGGTAATGGAATATCGGTTTCGGAAAAGACCTCGGCAAATGCAGCATACTCCTGAGGGAGCTCGGGGACCTTAGCTGGTCCAGCATTTACCTCCAGTTGAGTCGAAATTGTTGTGCGATTTACAGAGGCGTTCTTGTCCTCATGTGCATCGTCTTTCTTCTTTGGCGGTTGCTCGCCTGGGGAACCACCCCATCCAACCACCCTATGCGTCTGCCAGTTTATGACTGGCATTTCTTTCTTGAGCCACGGCATTCCTAGTATTAAATGGTCTTTCTCCATCGGGCTGACATAGCAGAGTATTTGAAACTCTCGAATTGGTTTAACGAGATTTCGGCACTTTAGAAAGACCTTCTTCTTGACGGTATATCGTACGTGTCCATCGAATGCGGTGATGTCCCAAGTTCTCTTGACCGGATAGGTCCGTAACTTCAACTTGGCGACTAGCCGGGCTCCGATAAGGTTTACTTCGGCGCCACTATCGATTGTGGCGGGTATCCTCGCTTTGTCATAATTGAGAAGCTCCAGAGTTCCGTATATAGATCGAGCACACATTTGTGATTCATCGGCGATACTATTACAGGAAACTCGGGCACTCAAAACATTTTTAGACCTGGGCGAACTGTACGAGGAAAATTCAGAACGCCCCTTTAAAAACCCTTTTCTTTAGGGTTACTCGTTTCTTCTTCGACCTCTTTATCCGTCTCCGCGTTCATTTCCTTAACGTTTTTCTTCTTTGGCTTCGGACAATCCTTGCTGAAATGTCCTTCTTCGGCACAGTTGTAGCACCGTACCATCCGAACGTTGCTTCGTCGTCCCTTATCTCCTGGACGTCTTTTATCAACGTCCATAGCGTTAGGGTCTCTGGATGGTCGGGAAGGAAAATGATAACGCGTAGGGGTATCGGAGGCTTTCTTCCTATCAAGAGTCCGTTTCTGCTCGATCTTGCTTACAGCTTGTCCAGCAAAGGCGATCCACTCGGAAACGGTAGTAGGTTCCTTGTGATCGAGAACCCAGTCGCGTATTTCCTTTCGTAATCCTTGTCCAAAGAAGATGGCACCGTTAAAGTTGTCATCGTTATAGCCGGTGCAGTTAAAGATGGAAAGGAAGCGGGATACGTAAGTTTCGAAGGGGTCGCTTCCTTGTGACAGGGTCATGAGTTCGATTTGGGCCTTGTGTTCCGGGTTTCCGGAGACAAAGGTTCCGCGTAGTTTGGACTTGAACTGTTCCCAGTCGTCACGGTAGCGTAAATGTCCGGTCCGCTCGTGTTCGTTGATATACACTTCTGCGAAGGCTGCGGCAGATCCTTCCGTCATGAAGGAGAGCGTTAACCCGATTCGGAGATGATTGGAAGAATACACATGCTGATTAATTTGGAAATATCCTTTAACCTGAGTGATCCAGGTAAAGAACAAGTCGTGATTGCCGTTATAGGTGCGGGGTTTGTTGAGGTTAAATTCCCATCCTCCGTTGGGCTTTTCGACTTCATTTCTTGTTATGGTAGCAGCGGCGAATCTAGCACGGATTTCTTCGATCTCTTTCGCCGTAGGTTCTCGGTTAAAGAGCGGGACAGAATCGGAAGAGGGTTTCGCGGCTTCCTGCCCAGATCCGGACCCGGCTCCCAAGTTTAGACTTTCGGTCGCGTGAGACATGACGTGGATAAGATTCTCTTCGTCAATGTCAGGTACGTGGGTGTCTCCGACGACAGATCCTAGTTCTGACTTGTCGTCGAAAGTTAGAGGTTCGTTGTCAGTTTCTGACTCCGGATCGTTTTCTCGGTAAGCTCCCAACAAGGCTGGGTTGCGAAGGGAGGACGGAGGAGTTAGAGACTGGGGTTGGTCGGGATACCGTCGTTCAAATTCGCTTCCGGTAGGTTTACGGGAAGTGTATTTGCGAGGTAGAGGTTGAGGGGCAGCGCGTCTTTTGCCTCTGTTTAAAGACCAGGTACTCGACTCAGGAGGAGGCGGCGGTGGTGGTCTTGACGACACCATGGGCAAAGGGTAAGGCGCTGTGGAGAAGGTGGAGGGGTACTTTGACACGTCGTTGATAGAGCCTTGAGGTTCTTCAGGCTAAAGAATAGCCAAACCGACTTGAAGGTGACGTAGTAACTTGAAGCAGCAGTCGTCGTGTCCAAAGAATGGTCACAGCTGCGAATAAGATCTTTTCGCTTTTGTTATGCCGCGGTTCCGTGAAGTACCTAAGAAAGGTATAGGAACAGAGAGCGGTATAATAAGTTCATCGAGAGTATCGCCAAAGAACAATGGCGGTCGATGAAGGAGTACCTCGGTGCGATTAAGACTTTGAGCACCCTTGGACGACTCACTCGTATTCCCAAAGAATGGAAATAAATGAGGTGTGTTGCAAGGTAGCGAAAAGATAGGGAATACAGCGGTAAGGTAGTCTCTATATATACCTAAGCTGTAGTGGGCTAGAGACCCAAAGGAAACAACGTCCGGGGCCCACACTAAGTGGGCATCCTATCGTAAATGGTTTAGGTAGCCAATGGGAGCGAGCACACGAAGTGGGCTCGCTGCGGGAACGTCAACTATGCGCAGCAGTGCGCAGCTAAAGTACAAACGGGCAAGGGACAACGATGAGTCACTGAAGAGAAGTGGAGTCGCGAGTACGGAAGCTAAATGTGGACCCATTGAGGGGTACACGGCGTATCTAAAGGAGGAGACGGGGTTAGGCCCGTCAGACGTAGATGGCGTAATCGGTCAGGGACCGATTACCAAAGATAAAGGCCCGAAGGCCGGTTCCCAAGTATAACGTGCATCCCAATAAGGAATGCGACGATGGAGCATCCAAAGACGACGAGTGCGGGAGGACCGAAGGTGCATATGCAGAGCTGAGTACCGGAAACGGAAGGTCCGGGGTCGAGGCGTAACACAATGGTGATGCTTATTTTACTCGGAAGGGAAATTATGGCTTAAACCTCCAGGTATGTGAATTTAGAGCATCTTGGTTTCATAGAGCTAAAATCAATTTCCCACCACATACATTAGGTTGGAAATCTACCATCCAATTTGCAAATTGTGGATTATGCACATGGGTTGACTGGTTCAGCCCATGATGCTTCTGCCTTTCAGCATACAGCTGCTGTGAAGCATGCAGAGTGGTTTTTCCATGGAGATGAGTTTGCCTGGGTTGACTCTGCATACCCCCTCACTTGTCACACCATCCCAGTCCACAAACAGCCAGCTTCACTGTTGCCAGAAAATGCTCTTTTTGACAAGACTGTCTCCAATATTCGGGTTCGATCAGAGCACTGCATGGGGGCTCTCAAGGGTCGCTGGCAGTGTTTACGTGGTCTTCGGGTAAACATCAATTCCAAACACCAGCACCTAGAAGCATGCAGGTGGATGACTATTGCAATTATTCTGCACAATCTTGTCATTGAGGTGGAGGGGGCAAGTCAAGGTGCACAATTCACATCACTGCATGCACATGCACAGGAGGGGGAAGATAGAGGCTTACCTGGGGCACCAATTGTGGCAGGGGAAGTAGATGAAGGTGATGGTGAGGCAAAGAGACACAAATTAATTGAAGAACTGCTGGCATTTCACCAAATGTAATCAAAGAATGTGGTACTACTAGCATGTAGCAGATGTACTTGTGAAAATGAAGGGATGATATTAAATGAGTGGCAAATTAAAAGAAAGGTGTGATATAGAAAAGATGGGAAGAAGAAGGTGGAAATCTGTTGCCCTGAAAAAATGGTATAATTTCCAGAAGAAATCACCTACTCTTCTTCATTTTCAGATGCCAAACAAATTTTCTTGGAGGGTCCCCCACTCAACTCCATCAGCCTCTTCTTGTACTCCTCCCTAGTCCAAATTCCAGCCTCAAACTCCTTTAGGAGCATTTGATGCTCTTGCATGCACATCTCTGCCCTGGCCCTGGAATTAATTGCCTCCAAATTGGCACTGTAATGTTTTAGTATATTCACTAAGATTAGATACCTTGGTGACTCACTGCTGCATATCAAGGAGGGTCTCCTCAAAACTGCACTTTTTAGGCACTAGAGAAATGTGCTGCTTTGCCTTGTCAATACTCCCAGAAGAGAAAGAACTTGGCTTCTGCTTGCCAATGGGAGTGGCAGATGGCTGAGGGGGGACTGGGCTATTCTCCTTCTCCTGCTCCTCACCAAATGATGGCTCCCCACAGAAACCCATATCCTCAGGCAGCTCAAAGGATGGTGAGACTACTCCATGACGGGCCATCTCAGCATTGAGGACATCCTGTAGAGTGCACACCTGGGACACTTGGTCTCCACTGAGTACTGGACCACTGCCCTCATCATCACTGGGTGGCTGGAAGTGAACAGTCTTCCTGCCATGGGGGCCAACACCAGTTGTGACAGCAATAGGAGTGATGTTGGGACGAGAGGAAAAGATACGATGGAGTATGGGAAAGAATGGACACTCCTGGATAATCTCATCTATCAAATAATGTTAATCTTCAGTGTGAATAAGGATAGCCCACTTACCCCAGATTGACCTAGCCCTCTCAGTAGTCATCTCATCTGGGCCAGATGCTGGAACATAGCAGTCAAAGTATGCATTGTCTGACTCATCTGAGCCCTCTCCATCATCTGACTTAACCCCTTCACCAGTAGTCCAAAGACGCTTGGCAAATTTCTGATATAGCTTTGCCAAACTGCAGCATAATAAAATGTGATACATAGGAAAGTCATTGTAAATGTTACATGGACTTACTGTTCAAATTTGCGCTTCACTCGGTCACCACAGGCTACTGGATCCAGAGCATGGAGGTCTGGGAGGACAACAGCACCCATATGCTTAAATACTGTAATTTTCCTATCACCACTTGACTTCTGTGAGGTGTCAGTATGTTTTATCATCCCTCTGTATTGGTACTAACCTCCCCTTTCTTCCGTTTTCCCAATAGAACAATCCGGTTCTCGTCTCACTCAATTTTGTCCAATAACCTCCAGGTCAGGGGCTCTGTCCACTTTACCTCTGGAATCGGATCATTTTGAGCTCGCTTTTTGACCATTTTTTGAGGCAGCCAGCTGGGGGGAGGTACGTAGAGCACCTGGGGACAACTGAAAGAGGGGGGGGAAGCAAGAATCTCCTGCAAAATGTGCATCGTTATACAGCAGCCTCATGTTGGCCGCATGTACGGGCAGTGGCTGCATAAGAAATGTATATTATATAATTATTTAAGTCCAAATTTGTAAAACGACGGGAGGGGTGATGAGCGAGAGCGTGAGCATGAGCGAAACCGTGTGCGCCAACTTTGAGCATACCTAATAAATTTGAACTTAAATAATTATATAATATACATTTCTTACACAGCCACTGCTAATGGTCATATGTGGTTGATGCAGGTCCCTGAAGGCCATAAAGAGCATATAGTAGCAAAGATACTGCTCATGTAGGCTGGGCTGGGGCATAGTTGTTGGATTACAGTGATTTTTATCTAGACTAAGAAGATAACAGCGTGTTGATGATTACATAAGTTTCCTTATATATCTAATTTGGGGGTGATGAGCGAGAGCGTGAGTGTGAGCGAAACCGTGTGCACCAACTTTGAGCGTACCTAATGCACACTAAATCTGGAACTGGCCCATGCGCCAGACAGCATGTGGATGGCGTCTAATTTCGAATGCCACCGACACTCCCTCATTTACACCTCAACGCTTGGACTTGAATCAAACCATCAATTTAACACCAAATCAATGGCCAGAACACAGGCCAAGAAACATCGTCCCTTTGGATTTGCGAGGATATCCAATCCAGCGGCTGGCCTTGCCACGGTATGTTGATATCTCCTGCTGGAGATGTACTTACAAATAGAAATTAGTCACCAATGTGACCTCACACTCAAGCAGGGGATGTTTCCCCTGTATCTGAAACCTTGAGTATGGCCTCTTGAAGGATGCTTGCGAGAATGAGGCACTTCTTCCATTGGTCAAGTAAATGTCCTTCAACCATAGTCACAACTGAAACTACTGGCACAGATATCCATGTGGAAGCACAGGAACAACAGAGCCCACACCATGCGAGTCTAGTTCAGGAGGTATGTAGGCAAGCCATGTTCGGTGACTCTGATGATGCTGAGTGACTCATTGAACAGACTACTGACACAAACACTGGGGATGGGACTCAGGGACAATGAGAAACACCCAATGTGGCTCCAGCACAGGATGTATGTGATTCTTTGATTCTTATTTATGATTGCGACTGAATGGTCCCCTCTAAACAGTTAGCTGACAACTTGGAACCGGAACTCACATCGGAGATAATTGGGAAGGATATTGAGGCTGCAGTAAAAGCACTTGACAATATGAATCCTATCTCACGTATTGGTAAAGGTGTTGTCAAAGTTGTCGGCCTGGTGGATACCGCTGTCATTGAGGCTCAGAGTACGAGCGATACATATCTCAAGCCTTTCAAAACCTTCAGTCAAGTCATTAACAATCTTTCTGGTGTGAGTGCTTCAGTTTTGCATACTGACGATGATGACATACATGTTGCAGGTCTGCCCCTATGCCCGGATTGTGCTGGTGGCCTTAACATCTGCTTCTCAGGTATGTTTCTGTTTACTATTGTCATTCCTCATCTCACCTAGTGGTCTATAGTTGATCATACTTCACACAAATATAGACAACGCAGTATCTGGCCTTCTTGACAAAGTCCAAAATGTCTACCAATTTCTACTTGAATGAGGTACCATTGACCATATCAAAAGCATGAAGGATAGCCTGGTGAAGATTGCACAGGCAGTAAGTGAGTCTGCACAGTTCATCACAAACTACTTTGAGACGAAGAATTTCTGTGGGTGGTATGCCCTGTTCGGACTCAGATTTTGATGCGACACATTAGGGTTGCGAGCCAGGAAGAATGTCTTTGAAACCCAGACCATCATCGATGGTTATGTGGAGACTCTGGACAACTTGATGCAACAATACCATGACTGTGTGATCCATGACACTCGGTTCAACATGTACCACATATTTGAGGACCTTGGCCTTGAAGGTATGGCTTACGCAGATGGAGCAGGCTTCAGTATGATGAAGAAATGCCTTGATGGTACGAGGACAGAGATTTTGCTGGAGATCATCAACTGGATTAATGATTTCGACATTGATACCTGTGTCTTGTGGCTCCATGGGCAGGCCGGAAGGGAAAAATCAGCCATTGGCCATACAATTGCATCATGGATCAAGGACGCTGGGGGACTTGGGTCCTGTTTTTGCTTTGCTTGTGATGGGCAGGTTGAATGCTGTGAGGAGAAGATCCTGGTGATAATTGCTTGTGATCTAGTGGATCGTGACCCGGAGTTTCGGCATACATCAGTGGATATCATTGCAAAGGATCACACCCTCAAGACCACACCTGACGTAATGCAACAATGGCGGCACTTCATCTTGGAACTGTTGTTGAAGGTTAATGGGGCGATAGTTGGGAATGTGGTCGTGGTGATTGATGCCTTGGATGAAAGTGGACCGGACACATCAAGGGAGCACTTTTTATGTCTTCTCACGTCGAAAGAAGCTGCTCGTTTACACTCTAATTTCCGCATATTTTGGACGTCCAGACCACTGCCAGACATCGAATGTGTCCTGCGAATTACATTTCATGTGAAAGTAATGTCGTTGGACGACATCCCAGCAGCATCTGCGGAACAGGATATCCGACTCTATGTGTCCAGTGAACTCTGTGACCTTGGAGAGATTGGCACCCCAGAAATCCAGAGCATTTCCTGGAAATCAGATGGTCTATTTGAATGGGCTCATCTAGCATGCAAGTTTGTCAAACCAAATAGGCCAGGTCAAACCATCATGGAGTGTTGCAGTGAAGTCACCTTCCCTCGTTCCGGAGGTGGAGGAATGTTATTGGATGTCATGTACTGAACAATCCTTGAAGACACTGTGCCTGAGGAGGAAATCACACTTGCATGATTCTACTCTGTGATGCAACAGATCATGTCAGTGTCTGTACCCCTGCAACTGGATACTCTGAATGACATGTGCAGTCACTTCCCCTCCGAGGAAGAGCAATTTGACATGGTTATCATTCCTGAATTCATGGCACCACTGCTGAGTGGAATATCAGACAGGCTCTCAGTTGTCTGGCCTCTCCACACATCTTTGTATGACTTTCTCACTGATCATCTGTGGAGTGGGGTATATTTTGTTGGCATAACCAGCACTGATGTGCATGGTAGCCTTGCATTTGTTTCATTGCAGAATCTTTACAATGACCTGAAATTCAACATCTGTGAATTGGAAAGCTCCTACTCTTGCAACCTGGAGGTTGCTGATCTACAGGAGAGAATCAATGAAAATATTTCATTGAACTTTTCCTACTCATCTCAATACTGGGGTCACCATCTGCAGAGAGCTGTATTTGACTCAGCACTTGCAAGCTTGGTGAAACTTGTCATTGGAAGTGAAAAGATCCTCTTCTGGCTCAAGACACTGAGCCTTCTTGGTGGACTTGGACATGCTACAAGTGTTCTTACCTCTACAGCAGCATGGTTACAGGTGGGTGATCTACTGGCAGTGGTGTTTGATATTGTCTAATGTGATATTCAAGGACCAGGAAGGCTTGGAGGATAACTTGGCTTCAGTACAAGATGGGATTAAATTCCTGCAGAGTTTTTCCATGGTGATCTCATGCAGTACCTCACACTTATATGTGTCTGCACTGCCATTTACACCATCAAACACAATGCTTGCAAAAATGCTTATACCAAAATTCTCTGGTTTACCTGGAATTTCTGTAGGAGGGCTTAGGGACTGGCCAGCCACTCAGCTTGCATTGCATGTGCATACTGATGAGGTCAACTCAGTTGGATTTTCCTTTGATGGGAAGAGGATTGTCTCAGGTTCAGATGATAAGACTGTGAGGGTTTGGGATGCTGAAAGGGGCATCCAGGTGGGTGGCCCTCTTGAAGGGCATACTGGCTGGGTCAATTCAGTTGGATTCTCCTCTGATTGAAAGAAGATTGTCTCAGGCTCTGCTGATAAGACAGTGAGGGTCTGGGATGCTGAGACAGGTGTGCAGATTGGTGGCCCTCTTGAGGGGCACACTGGTGGGGTTAACTTGGTTGGATTCTCCTGTTGGAATATAAACTGCCCCCTAGGTAGTACATTCCTTAGGTGCGAAGGTTAGTTGCTTACATAAGCAGAAAAGCAGACTACAGTAGAGTAAATTTTCCTCTAGTCTCCTCAGTAGCTTGGTGTTACTGAGGAGTAAGTCACTCTTTTATATTTAGCTTTACATTTACTGATGACCTGTAGAGTAACTATCTGACAGGTATATACTGTCAGATAATTAGTCTACAGATGGTCAGTAAAAGTAAGGCTAAATAAAAGGGTGACTTACTCCCCAGTAACTCCAAGCTACTGAGGAGGGAAGGGAGAAAATTTACCCTACTGTATGTACGCTTTTTTGCTTATGTAAGCGACACATCATCGCACCTAAGTCTTATACTACTAGGGGCAGTTTATATCTCAACATATACCAATAAAGTAGCTTGGTGTTACTGAGGAAGTAACTATCTGACATCTCCCCCAATGGCAAGAGGATTGTCTCAGGCTCAGATGACAAGGCTGTGAGGGTCTGGAACAGTACTGGGAAAGATGTCTGTATTAGTGGGCTTGAGGGGCCTACTAGTGCAGTTAACTCAATTGGATTCTCTCCTGATGGCAAGAGGATTGTCTCAGGAATTTCCAACAGAACAGTGAGGGTCTGGGATGCTGAGACAGATGTGCAGATCAGTGGCCCTCTTGAGGGGCACACTGGTGGGGTTAACTCAGTTGGATTCTCTCCCAATGGCAAGAGGATTGTCTCAGGCTCAGATGACAAGACTGTGAGGGTCTGGGACAGTACTGAGAAAGGTGTCTGCATTGGTGGGCTTGGGGGGCCTACTAGTGCAGTTAACTCAGTTGGATTCTCTCCTGATGGCAAGAGGATTGTCTCAGGATTTTCCAACAAGACAGTGAGGGTCTGGGATGCAGAGAGAGGTGTTCAGACTGGTGGAGTTAACTCAGTTGGATTCTCCCCCAATAGCAAGAGGATTGTCTCAGGCTCAGATGACAAGACTGTGAGGGTCTGGGACAGTACTGAGAAAGGTGTCTGTATTAATGGGCTTGAGGGGCCTACTAGTGCAGTTAACTCAGTTGGATTCTCTCCTGATGGAAAGAGGATTGTCACAGGATTTTCCAATGAGATGGTGAGGGTCTGGGATGCAGAGAGAGGTGTTCAGATTGGTGGCCCTCTGGAGGGGCACACTGATGGGGTTTGCTCAGTTACACTCTCTTCAGGTGGAAAGAAGATTATCTCCAGTTCAAATGACAAAACTGTGAGGGTCTGGGATGCAGAGAGAGGTGTCCAAATTGGTCCCCCTCTTGCAGGGCATGCTGATTGGGTCAAGTCAGTTGGTTTCTCCTCTGATGGAAAGAGGATTGTCTCAGGCTCCTCTGACATGACTGTGAGGGTCTGGGATATTGAGAGAGGTGCCCAGATTGGTAACCCTCTTCAAGGCCATACACTGGGCCAGTCAGTTGCATTCTCCTCTGATGGGAAGAGGATTGCCTCAGGCTCTTCTGACAAGACTATGAGGGTCTGGGA
This sequence comes from Pisolithus sp. B1, assembly GCA_024663435.1. Lineage (NCBI taxonomy): Eukaryota > Fungi > Basidiomycota > Agaricomycetes > Boletales > Pisolithaceae > Pisolithus > Pisolithus sp. B1. The sequence goes on along the minus strand of JANFAA010000104.1, from coordinate 1,961 downwards.
CATGGAGAGAGCTATCCAGATTTGGGGCTTGCTTGAGGAATGTAAAGGTATTGTACAATCAGGTGAATTCTCCTTTGTTGTCAGCAGGCTCACCTTAGGTTCAGGGAACAGTTTTGAGAGGTGTTCACAGTGGTGATACTTTATCAACCTAAGAGTGTGAACTCAGTCTTCAAATCAGGACAAAGTCTTTTATCTATTAACCAACCTAAGAGTGTGAACTACCCAAAGGATAAGTGAAAGTAGTCTATAGTAAAGGACAAGCAACATTACCTCAGTCTTCAAATCAGGATGAAGTCTGAGGTGTAAAAGGAAAACAAAGATGATCCTGACAAGTATGGTATATTATGTAAGTGGTGCTCACTGCACTTGGAAGTACAAAACTCCAACAAACAGGATGGCCCAGGATGGCCATAACTATGAAGATGGGCAGTTAAGATGTGTTGGACACATCCCAGAGAGTTTGAGTGACCCACTTCAGATCACTAGTTGTGAGTCCTGACAACTTGGTTATTCAGTTTGGGTTTGCACAGCCAAGTTGACTCATTGCAGCATACCCAATTCACTTTTCATCAGTCCCTTTTCATGCTCTGTGTGATGCTCAACTGCTCCTTGATGGTCTCCTGGAAGAGGATGTGGACCTAATCTCTGGACCATTCAAGCTCTCTAATGATCACTGGACTAGAGGTCCAAAGGGAGGACCACTGCTTTAGATACCACCAACATTCTGGCAGTCATTTTATTCAATGTGGAACACTGTAGTTATCCCCAAGGGCAGTTGTGTGGAGCTGGATTCAAGTCAGATGGTTCATGGGAAAAGATGTCATCAATGCTTCAAGCCTGTCATTTAGCCTTACATCACACATGTACACAATCCTGGATAGAACATCTACAGTTCACAAGATTTACTATGGAATTCCATGGAAAGATTTCATTGATTCCGAAGTTGGACAGTTCTGTCCAGTAATCTCAGCAGCCTCCATGCTGAATGACACATGATGGCATGGCAGGACCCAGCCACACTTTGCATATAGCAGAGTACATAATGGAGGCCCATGGCTTGGAGACTCACAATCAAGCAGAGATATGACAACCATGCAAGTAGACTACAGTGGAATCCGAAGATTCATGTCCTACTTTATGACCATCCTTTCGGATGTGACAACATATATATACTCTCACCATAAATACAGGTCCATCAATGCATGCTCTCCCGGACTGTTTAACTTGCTGATCACATAACGTAAGTAGTAGCAGCGTGCTACGCAGGTGTGGCAGCCATCACGGCATCCACTGGCGTAGCTGGCGATGACGCAGACGACGGCATATTATCATCATCTCCGAAGATATCCAGGAACCCGGCCACCCTCGCCTTATTCCCTGCCTTCTTGGTGACGTAGTCCCGCAAGCCAGACTTTAAGCTTGGTTGCTTGTCTACCAATTCGCGCAGTTGTTCTTTAGGCAGTTGGAGTAGAGCGCCAAAACTGGCCGGAGCAATCACTTTGGCGCAGCGAATGAAACCTTCCCAGAGGTGAGGGTTCTGCCAGATTTTTTTAGTGATTAGGCGGGATAAGAGTGTTGTCGAGACGAATGGAACGAGCGATTTATATGTCGTCACAGCTTGGATGACCTGATCGTCAATCGGTGTTAGTCCACCCCACATTTCCCACCCGCTTATGCGGAAATACGCACCGTCCGTAGGAACAATACTGGAAGGACTGGCTCGTCGACAATTTGCTGCATCACCACGGCGAGGATCTCAGAGCGGAAAACATCCGTCATGGAGAAACAAATCCCGATTGCTAATTTAGAACACCATACGGCGTTAGCGTACATACGAAAGAAGAGGAGAAAAAATGGAGCCACGTAAACACACCTTCGATCGCGCTCTTCAGCCCGATCTCCTTCTCAGCCTCGTGGAGAAGCACCATCAATTCAGCAGGGGTGAGCAACTCGCTCTGTCG